>JACXGM010011018.1:0-19975 GCA_016801145.1 Umbra pygmaea | reverse complement strand
ATACGCACGTTTCATAAATGAGGGCCAATGTGATTATTACATGTATGTTTTCCCGGATTGTCTACATTAAATACTGCAAACCACGATCCCTGCTTGGTCTCCCTTTCTCTACACCACACGAAACATGCTGTCCTGTCTTGGCACCCATGCTAAAGAGGTCAGAGAGAATGAAACAAACCACACCTCTTAAGGCCATGACAAACCAAGCCGACCGTTGGCCGTCTGTACTAGTTGGGTGACCGACCATCGCTCAAGTCTGTCCAGTGTGTCCCTCACCATCGACATGCGTTGGGCTTCCTTGGCCAACATGTTGAATCAGCGTTGGGGTCGTCTGGCACTTTGCCACAGGGCTGGTGACAGGGACCACTCTGATTGGCTGTGCAGCTAGTGAATCACTGCTCAAAGAAAAAGACGAAGTGACGAGAGCAGTAAACGACTACAGACCCAAGAGTGTGCAGCCATGGATGGAAATAAAAGGGACACAAACAGACTGCTCACCTCTCATTTTTCATCAACTGAAAAACCCAACGTATATTATATCAAGATAATGGCCATCTAGAGGGGAGAAACAGAAGACCAGCTGATCCTATTGATCCAGGAGAGGGCAATGCTCAACAACATCATGTTGAAGCGTTATGTGAACAGAGTTGCAAAAACACAACTCTGGCATGAGAAAATGTACTCACAATATGAGGTAAGATAGTCTTTTTAGACATTGAGCTCTGTAACCAAATACCTTCTAATTGTAGCAGGTTGATTGGTTGCTATGCTTTTAATTGCACTCACTCTTTGATCAATCCGAAGTAATTGTATGTTATATAGGCGGGGGGTTTGTCGCTTTGACACTCAGCTGTTTGTCGCTTGCGCTGCGTGGTTAGGGGACTTCGACAGGTAATGCATTATTGTTAATGCGTTTTACTTAAGACTCTTCTGTGTTAGGATGGGCATTATAGCATGCATTGTTTCTTGCAGTGTCTCCCTGTCACAAACCCGACTCCTGTAACTGGACCGTGTTGAGTCTTGCTGCTGGTAGGTTGTGCAACTCTATTTCCCTTAGATATTCTCTTGACCGTAGTGTTTAAGTAGCTGGCCGTTCTATTATAGACCCTGTGTAGCTGTACTATCGGCATTTCGGCAAGGTTGGTGTATTGGTGCAACGCTCCCTGATTGGTATGTATGCCGTCTAGCATTTTATATATTATTTAATTATGAACTGTTCTTGACTTCGGTGTCGTTTGTGTACGCCAGGGTTTGCAAACTATGTTTCCATTCATAGTATTGTGTATGGATATTTGGAATAGCTGATTTTGTTGGTTAATTTCTTTTCTTTTATTTAAGTCTAAGAAGAACTTCATTTCTGTTAACTTTATGGTTTATTTTGTCTGGCTCTTGACAGCTATTATTCATTTTTGAGTGCCTAGATTTACTTTAATAGGAAGTTTTGTTTAATTTATTGTTTGTTTATCAAGTTATTTTCCCCCAATAATTGAATGTTCTTTTTCCTACAGGTGCTGAGTGCCAAAGGTGGTGGTGTTGGTGTCTCTGGTGTTGGTGTTTCTCTCCTGTTTGCTGTGTTTTCTCCCTTTTAGGTTCATTTTGAGTTCTCACAGTGTGTGTGCGAGTGTTCACGTGTGATTGGGGTGATCCCTTCCTGAGATCCCACATCCATTGACTCCATACCCCCCCCCCCCACTGGTAAGGTCTCAGCACTGTTTCCCCCCTCCCCAGTTCTCTTATCCTGCCTTGTGAATGGTATTTTAATAGTATTTTACTGGTATTTCATAATTGAAGGTAATTGTATTAATAAAATAATTTTCTACTAACTGAACTACATCTCTGGCTTCCTGCATAAATCGAACCTGTGTGCTTTCTGTATTTGTGGTTTAGTTATTGAGCTAGCCAAATTTTATTCTCAGGGTGAAATTCCCTGGGTGGCGTTGTCGGTGTCTTCTTAGAGTCTGGGTGTTGAGCGGGCCAATAAGGTGTGCTCCCACCCATTCATCCTCTGCACTTTGCCACAATCTGGCGTTGTCGGCAGGATTTATGCATTGTTTGAGGGCATAGACATGTGTTCCGTTTTTGATGTATCAGGATTGTATAGTGTAACTATTGTATTGTGGGTTATTGGGTCTAACCTTGGTTTCTTTTGTTTTTTTTGGTTTAGAGACAAAACAGCAGCTGGTTGTTTCTTTACACTTGCGGCTCCTAAAAAACTTCTGTTGATTCCTGTTGAGGCCCCATTGTATCAGTAGGGTTTAGTTATGGATGAGGAGTTACAGGAGTTGAGGGATTTAGTTGCACAGTTAAGAGCGGATAATCAGAGGATGCGCCAGGAGCAGAGTGTTGATGCTTCTGGTCCCAGTGTTGTGCCCTCTACTACTGCCCCGGTCATTGCCCCTGTAACAGAGTGACTGATTGTTGTGCCCCGAGATAGAAAATGTCCCCCATTCCGGGGTACATCAGGCATAGGGCTGACGGAGTGGCTCGATGAGGTACAGGCGTGTATGAGGGCATGCCACCTGTCAGTCCGATCAGGGCTTTTTTTGTTTGACCATTTAGAGGGGGAAGCGCCCAATGAGATCACGTATCGTCCTAGTACAGAGCGAGGCGACCCAACCAAAATTATAGCGGCATTACAGGAGTTATATGGCTGTTCTGAGTCCTATGTGGCCCTCCAGGTGGCGTTCTTTTCTAGACGTCAGCAGGAGGGAGAGACACTGCAAGAGTTCTCCCTTGCCCTGATGAGTCTTATGGCGTCCGTAAAGCAGAGTGCCCCTAGTGGCATGCCAAATTCCGAAGTATTGTTACGCGACCAGTTTGTGGAGCACGTGCTCGAAGGTGCTCTCCGCCGTGAATTAAAACAGTTGGTGCGCCGTAAGCCTACTGCGGCTTTACTTGAGGTTAGGGGTGAGGTTATCTGGTGGGAGCGTGAGGGTTTGCCTTGGGGTGCTAGAGGCTGAAGTCATTCCGTCCCCTCCACTTTGGGCATGCAGTTTGGAGTCCAGTATGGTCCTCAGGGTTTGAGGACTACCACCGAAGCATCTGATATGAGTGAGATGAGGGAAATGTTGAAGTTACAGCAAGAGCAACTAAATCAGCTTACTCAAAGCATTACCCTTATACAAAACTCCCAGCCACGCAACCGGCCATCTTATAAGGGCCCTATTATATGTCTGCGCTGTCAGCAACCGGGTCACTTTGCGAGGGAGTGTGCAGGGGTACGTGTCTCCCCTCACCCTCAGCCTGTCCTGCCTATCTACCTACAGTCTAGTGGGCAATTGCATATTTTCCGGTTTCGGAAAACTAGCACCCGCTGAATTGCTGAGTCACAATTCGGGGGGGGGGCAGCCACTGGCTCTGAGGTTATTCCAAGTATTCTGGAGGAGGTTCCTAAGCTGATTTCCTCTTGTCCACATCTGGATGTGAATATGGGAGGGGTTATTGTCCCTTGCTTGATAGACACTGGGTCCATGGTGTCTACAGTTACTGAAAGTTTTTTTCCTCCAGCACTTCGAGCCGTGGGGTAGAGAGAAACTTCAATCTTGCCATTGGCTGCAGCTCCGAGCAGCCAATGGGCTGGCCATCCCCTATATTGGCTACCTGGAATTGGATGTTAAACTCTGTAGTAAGTCAATGGCACGGTGCGGGGTGCTGGTGGTTAAAGACCCCCCCGGTGATATGTCACCTCACGTCTCTGGTGTGTTGGGGATGAATATCATCCGCAGGGGTTATGGAGATATGGTATTGCAACAGTGTCATCGGGCTAATGAGGGGGCTTCCCTGGAGGTTTCAAGTGAGGTGAAGGTTTGGGGTAGAAAGGCCTGCCGCATTCCTGGTGGAACAATGAAGACCATTGCTACAACCTGTTTAGAGCAGTATTCTGGTTGTACTGTACTGTTTGAGCCTTTGGGCTCTGGTCTGCCTGCTGGACTGTTGGCTTCTCCGGCCCTGGTTCAGGTTGTTAGAGGCACAGCTTATATATCCATTGTGAATGTTGGGGCCCTTGGCGTGATACTCTATCCTCGCACTGTTGTGGGTACCTTGGACGAGGTCCGCGTCGTCAGCTTGCCTGCAGGGGTTACCGAAGGGCCATCTGTGGTTGCCACAGTGAGGTCCCATGTTGCTTCTCCTGGGGTGCAGGACCAACTTGACGCCTTGGACTTGTCCTCATTGTCTGCTGAAGAGCAGAGCCGGATTTGATCATTCTTGCAGGAGTGTACCCCTGTCTTTGCCACCCATGATGGTGATCTGGGTTGTACAAACCTAATTTCTCATGACATTCCACTTTTGGACGATGTTCCTGTCCGGCAGCGCTATAGGCGCATTCCTCCCTCTGAGTATGAGTTGGTCAAGGACCATATTAACCAACTTTTGGAGGCACAGGTGATAAGGGAGAGCTCCAGTCCCTATGCCAGTCCCATTGTGTTAGTTAGGAAAAAGGATGGGAGCCTGCGTATGTGTGTTGACTACAGGCAACTTGACAACAAAATGAGGAAAGATACTATTCCTCTTCCTCGAATTGATGAGTCTTTGGATTTGTTGACGGGTGCCCGCTGGTTTTCCACTTTGGATTTGGCCAGCGGCTCCAACCAGGTCCCTGTTTCTGAGGCAGATCGACCCAAAACTGCATTTGCACACCATTTGGCCTTTTTGAGTGGAATCGCATGCCGTTTGGGCTTTGCAATGCTCCAAGCACTTTTCAGAGGTTGATGCAACACATATTTGGTGACCAGCAGTACCAGTCTTTGCTTTTGTATCTTGACGACATTGTGGTTTTCTCTTCCACAGTCGAACAGCATTTAGAGACGTTAGATGTAGTGCTGGGGAGGCTTCGGCAGCAAGGGCTGAAGACAAAGCTCAATAAATGCTCATTTTTCCAACAGGAGGTGCGCTACTTGGGCCATGTAATTTCTGACAAAGGTGTCTCCACTGATCCCAGTAAGGTGCAGGTGGTGGCGAACTGGCCGCTACCTACCACCATCATTGAGCTACGGTCATTCCTTGGTTTTGCCAGTTATTATTGCCGCTTTGTGGAGGGGTTTGCCAAGTTGGCGGCCTAACTGTATAGGCTGGTTGCTGAACTGGGGGGCACAAAGTTGAGGAGAAGGACAGAGCTCTCTGTGAGCGGCCATTGGACAGAGCAGTGCCAGTCCAGTTTTGACGCACTTAAGAGCAAATTTGTTACGGCACCTGTGCTTGCTTATGCCGACTTCTCTTTGCCATTCTTTCTTGAGGTTGATGCAAGCTATGGTGGACTTGGGGCAGTGCTCTCCCAGGAGCAGTTGGGCAAGGTTAGGCCAGTGGCCTATGCCAGTCGAGGTCTGAGGCCCACTGAGCATAACATGCAAAACTACAGCTCTATGAAGCTGTAGTTTTTGGCACTCAAGTGGGCTATGACTGAGAAATTTAGGGAGTACCTACTGGGACACAAATGTGTTGTTTTTACAGACAACAATCCCCTTAGCCATTTGTCCTCCGCAAAGCTTGGTGCTACCGAACAACGTTGGGCAGCACAGTTGGCCTCCTTTGATTTTGAAATTAAATATCGACCTGGGAGGAGTAATGGAAATGTAGATGCTCTGTCCCGTCAACACCCACCCGGCCTACAGGAACTAGAGGCCGTGGTCCCTGGTACATTACTCCCAGAGTCCTTACAGCATGTCCCACAGTTGAACCATGTTGAAGCAATTCAATCTGCTATTGTTGCCCTGCCTGAATATACACCTTCAGATCTTGGTGTGTTGCAACAGGCAGATCCAGTCATCGAAGAGGCTCTGGTTTTCTGGCGGAAGGGCATTCGTCCCAATGTTAAGGAGCGAAAGGCAGTGTCCAGGCCTGCGTTGGCCTTGCTCCATCAATGGGATTGGTTGATGGAAAGGGATAGGGTCTTGTACCGCCAGGTCTTCCGCCCTAATGGCCTGGAAGCAGTGTCCCAGTTAATCTTGGCAGCTTCCTTAAGGGAAGAAGTGTTGACCAAAGTCCACCAAGATCACGGTCATCAGGGTGTGGAAAGAACATTAGAACTTCTGCAACGGCGGTGTTACTGGCCAGGTATGTCCTCTGGGGTGGCACAATGGTGTCAGGACTGCGAGAGGTGCCAAGTGGCTAAGGACACCCAGCCAGTTGCTCGCAGTTTCATGGGGCATTTGTTGGCTTCAAGGCCAAATGAGATAATAGCTATGGATTTCACGGTTTTAGAATCTACTTATAATGGGTTGGAAAATGTTCTCGTTATGACTGATGTTTTTAGCAAGTATACGCTTGCGGTCCCCACCCGTGACCAGAGGGCCTCCACTGTGGCTTAGGTTTTGGTGACCGAATGGTTCTCAAAGTTTGGGGTTCCCGCTCGTATCCACTCGGACCAGGGCCACAACTTTGAGAGTTCTCTGATCCAGCAGCTATGTGGGCTCTACGGCATTGAGAAGTCTCGTACCACCCTGTGCCATCCAGCTGGTAATGGTCAGTGCGAACGCTTTAATTGCACCCTGCACAACTTGTTGCGCACCTTCCCGGTGTCTCGGAAGCGGGACTGGAGTTCCTGTCTGCCACAGGTGCTGTATTCTTACAACACCACTCCTCATCAGGCCACTGGTGAGTCCCCTTTTCTGTTAATGTTTGGGCAAGAGCCCAGGCTCCCGGTTGATTTTCTGCTAGGTAGGGTGCAGGACCCTCTCTCTGGCAGTACCCATGAGTGGATCGAGGAACACCAGACCCGCTTACGGATAGCCTTTGATGGGGCTGGTGAAAGGTTAAGGGGTGCGGCCGAGCATCGCAAGAGGAATTATGACTTCGGTGTCTTTTGTGTACGCCAGGGTTTGCAAACTGCTTCGCTGGTGTCTACAATAGCCCCTCCAAAACAACGCTGCTGTTTTGTCTCAACTGATTAATTATTTGAAAGCCTCCGTTCAGAGCTATGTGAAATGGACCGACGGTTGTGGTGACACAGGCGACAGCTTTGTCTTTGGCTTGATGTTTCCATTCATAGTATTGTGTATGGATATTTGGAATAGCTGATTTTGTTGGTTAATTTCTGTTCTTTTATTTAAGTTGGTGTTGGTGTCTCTGGTGTTGGTGGTTCTTTCCTGTTTGCTGTGTTCTCTCCCTTTTAGGTTCATTTTGAGTTCTCACAGTGTGTGTGCGAGTGTTCACGTGTGATTGGGGTGATCCCTTCCTGAGATCCCACATCCATTGACTCCATACCCCCCCCCCCCCACTGGTAAGGCCTCAGCACTGTTTCTCCCCTCCCCAGTTCTCTTATCATGCCTTGTGAATGGTATTTTAATAGTATTTTAATGGTATTTCGTAATTTAGGGTAATTGTATTAATAAAATCTTTTTCTACTAACGGAACTCTGTCTCTGGCTTCCTGCATAAATCGAACCTGTGTGCTTTCTGTATTTGTGGTTTAGTTATTGAGCTAGCCAAATTTTATTCTCAGGGTGAAATTCCCTGGGTGGCGTTGTCGGTGTCTTCTTAGAGTCTGGGTGTTGAGCGGGCCAATAAGGTGCGCTCCCACCCATTCATCCTCTGCATTTTGTCACATAATGTTTTATGTTATTTTTCGCTAGGGCACATCAAATGTGTAATGTTAACGTTTAATATTACAACATTGGCATGTATGTGCTATTAATGTGCCACATAACTACGGTATGTAGCTATGTATTGGAGTGATGCAATATAGTGTCGCTGTTTACAGATGCTGCTACCAATGTGCATCGAAGAGTGACGTGTCATACTTTTTACTTTCCTACGGGTTTCCTCTGCAGAAATTGTACTAATACTACTAGTCTTAATGCTTTTACTTAGTAACATAACATCTGAGTATGTCGTATACCAGTAAAAATAATGTTTGTGGACACAGCCTATATATATTAATTTGACATAGGCACAATGTATTGCTTTGTTTTTCTGAAAAAGAGCTGAAGAAGAGGTGGGAATCGCTGAGGACCCAATTCTCCAGCTACAAAGGCCAGGCCCCTTCAGGAAGTGCAGGAGCAAAAAAAACTGACAGGGAGCAGTGGGTACTGACGACTGCAGTTTTTGGACCCCTACGCTAAAAGACAAGAGTCCACCTCAAGTATTATCATGGTAAATTTACTTAATTACTCGTAGATTCAAGGGCGTGACTTTGGTTTCCACATTGGGTGGGGGGGGTTGAGATCTCCAACTATCTAGGGAGTTCCAAAACATGCACTGGCCAGTATATTACGCCTATGCGTAGATTAAAAGTGAAACCTTGTTCATTGGTTCTTTTAGTTACTTATGTAGCATCTGCTACATGACAGATATTTGAATCTGAATTTGCCAGACGTGGCCACTGATTGTGCAGGCCTACACAGAGATCGAGGCTTGTATTCAGACTGGGCATTTCACAACTCACCACACCTCAGTAATAAATGTCAGGTTTTTGTTTAGACTAAATGAAAACACTACCCTGCTATTGTTATGAGTGATTGGTACAGCTTTACAAATCCATGGATCTAAACTCCCCTCATCGTACTATTCCTTTTTTTTCTACAAAGGAACCTGGAGCAACTGATTTAGATGTGGGCAGTGATTACAGTGACCATGGAGACTATAGCATCAAAGTGCACAAATTCTTTTGAAATTACATATTTCTGCAAAAATTAAGAATCCTCCATGAGGAAATTGTCAGCACGTCGGCTGCCATATATCATGAATGAAACATTTGTTTGAGGATCAGAACCAGGCACATTACACACAACTGGGAGAGTAATCTAGCATAACTGCTATTCTGTGTATGTTGATTCTATTTACAATTAGTGTGCTGTGTGTATGTTTCATTTTTACTGCTTTGTAATTTTCTATTGACAATAGAAATACTTTTGATGAGTCGTAATAGCACTTCTTTTCGCAGAGTAAACACCTGACGAGATAGAACAAAATGTATATTTGTATCTCAGACTACAGCCAATTTATTTGCAAATAAGTGTGCATGACATACAAGATATCAGAGAACAGCACAGGCATACACATTTGCTAAATTTTGCCCCACTGGAAAGGCACGGCACCAATGTCAGAATTATAGTAGCAACATAGTTCATCCATGTGCTGTTTGGCCCATGCTGTTGTTCTCGCCATCTTCCTGGGATGGTATTGTGATCCGGTCCTTCCTGGTCAGGGATTCACACCATAGAGGTCACAGTTCTCTGTACGCAGGAAACAATGTTCTCTACTTTGCTCTACTTGTCTTGAGGATTGATGGTGGTTAAAAACACATGAAACCGGCTAGCTAGTATGCCAAAGTAATTTTCCACCACCCTTCTAGCAGGTGACAGCCTGTAGTTAAAGATCCGCTACTCTCCTTGCAGTTTGGGTACGGATTTATGAGGTACTCCTTCAATGGGAATGCCTCATCTGCCACAATGCAGTACATCACCAGCAGGTAAGAACCTGGGAGTAGAGCAGGGACAGGGATTTTGGATGTCTGGTTCTCCAGGGCATCTTGCAGTGAGCAGCCACCAAACACTCCCCCATCTGATATCGGCCCATTGCATCTAACATCTACATACAAAAACCTGTAATTGCTGTCAATTAGCCCCATAAGTACAATGGAAAATGTGTGCTTAGATTAGATAGGTTACTCTGTCAGCAGCCAAGCCCATTCAAGCCATTAACCAGTTGCTTGTAATGGCCTATATCAGTCCTGCTGTTTGGGTATTGTGGCAGGTAATGGCTGTAGAATGACCCTGTCCAGATACAGTATAATCTCTATATGCCAATCTTCCAAGGCCTAAATGGGCTGTCCAAGGATAATACTGTCTGCCTATAACCACAGCTGTATCCCTGCACAAAATTTATAGGAAATCCTAGATTTACTATGTCACATTGAAAAGGAATTCCAATGGAATTGTTGTATAGAGATTCTCTTGAGTGTTGTACTATCCAACTACCAACATTGGTATTACAGTTCTACTGTAATACTGTACCACTACCAAAGTGTTCTATGATTGTTGTTTAATTGTCATGAACTTAATTGAATATCCAAAAACCAGAAGAAAAAAACAGAATGAAGAAATGTCACCAGGTTCAACTTCAGTCACAAGTTCTTCTCCGATGCTTTAAACAATGTTTAGGCTGGCCAGCCACATGATTCACAGACATGTCTGGGATTTGCAAGGTATACAAACACACACACACAACGTGACCTGGCTGGTGACGGGTGTTTACACAGAACCCAGATGGACTGCATATCAGCTGAGATGACCCACAAGGCTTAGAGGAGGATGTGTGTATATAAAGTCAGGAGAATGCATGCCTGGCTGCTATCTTATCTTGAATTTTGAATCAGCACCAAAATGTGGCATTAGACAAATAAAGGCATTATTATTTGTCAGGCAAATGAAGGCAAACAATCTACTGTTGTCTGGGCATTTCTGTATATATTTTTTGTTGGAAATAGACGGGTCTCCATTATAATAAACCAGAATCAGGTGTTCAAACATTTATTGGTGAGAGAAAGATCTTAAAAATCACATTGTCAACTATATTCATGAATCAATGCAGATTCTTTTTCTGTTGACACATCAAATATACCCTAAAGGTTGGGTGACTACATGGTACTACATAGGCAATGGCTGCATGGTGCAGTTTGTGAAAAGTAACTGTAATATCATAAATTGTGATTGCAAACACAACAATATGACTTGTAATCAAGTGTGAGAGTTCAGTCGACCTGGCAGTCTTCGGACCCCACAAAAAGACTTGACCTGGCAGGTGAGTATGAACAATAATTGCTGATGTATGTCTGTCCATATCTTCAGGCGAGGCTGGTGTTTGAGAAGGATTACCTGGGATAGAAAGAAACCTGAAATGCCTTTGTTGTGTAACTCATTTGTCTCACCTGTCCTGCTTTGTGTTTCATGCATCCCCATCCAATCTAAAGTTTGTGTAAAGTTTATACAGTTTAACACTTCCTGTGTGCCCCGGTTTGACACTTTTTCTTCCCATAACAAAAGACTATTAAAGGCAGTGACCAATGATACTCAAAATCTTGACAAAGGTGATCTGCTGAAATGCTCCCAATGTGTTCTTTACGCACAGTTCCTGTTTGGTTGCTGGAGTAATTTAGAAGTGAACGTGCACATGTAATCTACTTTTTGAAGTGATTTGTTTGACATTCAGATGAAAACATCTTGATTAGTTGTGTTCATTCCACCAGGCAATGTTGTCGCCGTAGGCAAGATTTCAGGATGGCGTCCCCCGCCCCCAAGTGCAACATTGAATTACAATAACTGCCCATTTTCAATTACTATATTAGAACGCATTACTATTCAGCTCTGTGATGGATTCACCTGTCTGTGTGAAAATATACTGTATCCGTTTGTAAGTAACTCTGGATTCAAAGCAATATGTAAATGTAAAACTAACAAGCCGTTAACAATATTTCAATGGAAACGATTCAGGCATATTAACTTTTCTAAACTTATAAAGTGGCAATACAGAAAAAGGTGCTTTTACACATTAGTTAATTTTCTCATTAGCTTTTTTAGCTACGTTTGAAAACAACACTGATTGCTAAATTATTATCAAGCCAAAAATGTTCATTTTAGTCATTTAGCAGATGCTCTTATCCAGAGCGACTTACAGTAGCTAGCTACAGTAAGTGTGCATAAATGTTAGAGAAGATAGCTGGGTGAAACAACCACAAATCAGTAGGCAAAGCCTTCTTATATTTGAACAGTGAGTCTGCAAATCACAGTACCTCTATTTTAAGCTTATTTCCTTCTTCCTCATTTCTCTCTATCCTCTGTACATCTGCCATGGTCTTGTATTGCAATGTTTCCTGCTGAGTAGCTAACAGTTAACTCAGCCCCAAAAACCACTGGTCGATATGAGACGAGTGTGGCTTGTGAGGTAGGGAGAGAGAGTGCATTTGATATCAATACTTCAGTTTGCCTGTTAGCTTTCAGTTAACACATTGCCCATTCTCGCTTACAGTCCAGTGCAGTAGAGCAGTGTTGTTCAAACTTTTTTCCAACTACCCATATTTCAACCGTACATCTCAGAATTTCTCCCAAATTACGTTCTCAGGAAACTAATTTGAAAACCTGAATTATGTTATATGCCAACATATTTAGTTTTTTTTACGTTTGAACTGCACGTTTCGTTATTAGGCTATATTTGTACTTCAATTACGTTGCTCCGGTACATTTCATTTAGCGGATATATGCGAGAACATTCCACACATTCCATACATTCCATAGCGTCCAAAATTATATTGCAACTTTCAAAGTTAAGGTTAGGTAAAAGGATACTAACGGTTAAGGTTAGGCATGAGGTTACTAACGGTTAAGGTTAGATATGACGTTACTGAGGTTAAGGTTAGGATTAAGGTTAGGGTTAACATTGCAAAAAAATGACAATCGTCTGTCTGCATGACGCATGCAATGTAGAACAAAACACGCACAAAGTGCCGGTCTGGATTTGAACTCGCGAACACTGGCATGCAAGTCGCGGATTTATACGCCCATCCACCATCCCTGACCTCCGCCCTAGCAAAAACTATGCTATTCACATTTTACGTCATGATTTTCATATGTTCATATGTAACGTTATTCGAGTGTTCAATTTAGTTCCCGACAAACGTAATTGACTCTCTCATACGTTCATATTTGACATATTACGGTTTTACAAAATAGTTCCCTCAGAACGTATTTCATGTGATTTAGGGCTGCATATTTTCAAAATGACAAACCATCATGACCCAAATGTCATGAAAATAGGTGCTTGCAAATATACTACAGTTTTCCTATCATTTGTATTTGTATAAAGGGGTATTAACATAATACATTACAAATTGTCACCAGAATAATAATACAATATACACTCACCTAAAGGATTACTAGGAACACCATACTAATGCTGTGTTTGACCCCCTTTCACCTTCAGAACTGCCTTAATTCTACGTGGCATTGATTCAACAAGGTGCTGAAAGCATTCTTTAGAAATGTTGGCCCATATTAAAAGGATAGGATCTTGCAGTTGATGGAGATTTGGGGGATGCACATCCAGGGCACAAAGCTCCCGTTCCACCACATCCAAAAAATGCTCTATTGGGTTGAGATCTGGTGACTGTGGGGGCATTTTAATGAACTTATTGTCATGTTCAAGAAACCAATTTGAAATGATTCGAGCTTTGTGAAGCTTTGTGCATTATCCTGTTGGAAGTAGCCATCAGAGGATGGGTACATGGTGGCCATAAAGGGATGGACATGGTCAGAAACAATGCTCAGGTAGGCCGTGGCATTTAAACAATGCCCAATTGGCACTAAGGGGCCTAAAGTGTGCCAAGAAAACATCCCCCACACCATTACACCCCCACCACCAGCCTGCACAGTGGTAACAAGGCATGATGGATCCATGTTCTCATTCTGTTTACGCCAAATTCTGACTCTACCATCTGAATCTCAAGAGAAATTGAGAGTCATCAGACCAGGCAACATTTTTCCAGTCTTCAACTGTCCAATTTTGGTGAGCTCTTGCAAATTGTAGCCTCTTTTTCCGATTTGCAGCGGAGATGAGTGTTACCCAGTGGGGTCTTCTGCTGTTGTAGCCCATCTGCCTCAAGGTTGTGTGTGTTGTGGGTTCACAAATGCTTTGCTGCATACCTCGGTTGTAACAAGTGTTTATTTCAGTCAAAGTTGCTCTTCTATCAGCTTGAAGCAGTCGGCCCATTCTCCTCTGACCTCTAGCATCAACAAGGCATTTTCGCCCACAGGACTGCCGCATACTGGATGTTTTTACCTTTTCACACTATTCTTTGTAAACCCTAGAAATGGTTGTGCGTGAAAATCCCAGTAACTGAGCAGATTGTGAAATACTCAGACCGGCCCGTCTGGCACCAACAACCATGCCACGCTCAAAATTGCTTAAATCACCTTTCTTTCCCATTCTGACATTCAGTTTGGAGTTCAGGATATTGTCTTGTCCAGGACCACACCCCTAAATGCATTGAAGCAACTGCCATATGATTGGTTGAGTAGATAATTGCATTAATGATAAATTGAACGGGTGTTCCTAATAATCCTTTAGGTGAATATTACATTTTCTCAATATTGACAGTATTATCATCACAGAGTTGTGTTTTATAAAAACATGTTATAATCAACAAAATAATGAGGATCAGGTGGTTTTCCCACAAATATCAGATTACATTAATTACATAAGTATTAATTTACTTACATTGAGATAAAAACATATCCATGATGCTGTTTTAACTAGCTATGTGAAACAAAAGTCATATAAAGGTTTGGAAAACTGTAATAAAACACCCAGCCCATTGTGTGAACATGTTTTCATCGGGTAGATACTTGTATGACTATCAAGTGCATTAGATAGGAATGGTATGTTAGGCGGATGCTGGCTATGTTCAGTAGACAAATGCACACTATACAATTTCATATTTTTTGCACATTTCACTCTATCAGTGGTCGTTTGCTTTTAAATTTTTCACTGAAGTAATTTTACGGACGAACTCCCAAGAAACAGTCTTGTCGGTTTTTTGGGAATTTAGAGGGGCAGAAGTAGTGATGTTACAAGCACTTCGCACTAGAGAGGCATGTGCTGGAAGACACACACACACCGCATTCAGAGGCCACTGCACTTACAAATTCACAGCACTTGCAGAATAGGTGATATGCGGTGGTGATTATTAACTTGGTGAACATATTGGAAATTTAGGATAATGATTTTTTATATTTTTATTGTGTTGAATTGCATGTTAATGTCTGGATTCCGCAATTACATTTGTGTTTTCCAGAACGTGGAAATCATAGGTGGTACACACATGGGCGCCGCCAGGAATATTGGGCCCCATGACAAAAAAGTCTAATTGGGCCCCCTCTCCGCAGCTATTGTCACCACATCTATTTTTTGGACCCTTTCTGTCATGGGCCCTTTCCATTGTACTAACCTTTACCCCCTATACGGTGTCCCTGCACGCACATACTTCTCAGTTTAATACACTGCCCCATGTGGCTGTGAAGGTGTACTGTCAACTATAACATTTTAATCATGGAAGAAATCCATGACAAAAAAATAATGAAAACATATTTGCCGACCCAATTTTAATCTCCCGTGACCCACCGGTGGGTTGGTCGGGACCCATACTTTTAAAAACACTGCTATAGAGTACAGTGTGCAATGTGCCAGAATGAGAGAAAAGAGAGAACAAGAAATACATTTTCCAGGGCACCGGAAACAATCCACACAGTGGCGCCCCTGAGACCCTTGCCGACCGCCTTGTCCGCCTTTGCCAGAAGCCGGGCCTGCATTCCACATTAACATATTCATTTTTAATGTGACCATGTATTCATTTTAGCTGGAATTGGCCCTAACAATGTTTCCCTTATCTGAAGTAGGTTGACGCTGAAGACAATTATAGTTTTTTGAAATAGTTGGCCAATGTTCTTTCTTCCTCTGTGCTCCCTTTCCTGGTTGTCTAATAGGTATTTAGCCAATAGGATCAGTGGTGCCCCCCACAAATTTGTCATAGGGGTGGCCAGGTCGGGCTAACGACTGAAGCAGGGTGGCTGTGCCCCCCCGGCACCCCTGAATAGGTTATGTGTGCAATAACCATCAAAACACCATCTTTTCCTGTTCTTTCCCCCTTAACTTTCATCCCTTTCTCCTTTTATTCTTCTACCCCCAAGGAACACACTTGAAAGTGTTTAAGTGACGTGGGGTGTTAGAAACATGTTCCTTAAGTGCATTCTCTGCTGTCAGCAACAGGACCAAAAAAAACAGTTGTGTTTGCCATATCCATTTCAGAGAGGTATTGTGCTATTCTTGCTGAAAAAGTATTGTGTAATGTTTATATGGTCCACTTTATACAAAATATTGTTAGTTGTTAGAAATACAGTAGAATGCACATAACTTCTGTTTATTTTAGGTCTAAAGAAGTATTATTGAGGAACTGTTTTGCCATGTTTAAAAATTGAAAATTTCAATGCTTTTCCATTGCATGATGACTGAATTGTGCTTCATATATTCAACCAAGTTGAATATTCATACCTGATTTAAATATTGCTTTCATTACCATATTTTCCTTTGCAATAACTGGAACATGAAACATCTTTCCTAATGCCTTCCTAGCCTGTCAGTTTTCAGTGAGCTGCACACTTTTCTGTCCAATAGTTTAACTCAAACTAGCCTATTTGTACAGCCTGTGTTTGATAAATAGGCGTAGTGCATGTAAACACCATCTTAGCATTACGGTTCTGTTTATACTAAGCTGGAGGCAGAATTTAACTAAATAATCATCACTAGGTTGGTTAACAAAAACAAATGTATCAGTAATCCTATTGAATACCTTTCAGAAAAAAAGTCTGCAATGAATTCACAAGCAAGGTCACTGGCTGAGTTTAGGCTTGAAATGAAAGGGATATCAACAATGACTCAAAGAAATGCTGATAACAGAATAAGAGAGATCTTTGGAGAGAGACACACAAAGGTCAAAGGTCTTTTGGAACAAAAGCATCCATAAATGGTGACACATTAATGACACACAGACCCCTTAATAGCCTCTACACACAGTGAGAGCAAGGCACACACACACACACACACACTTACAAACATACACAATCATCACAGACTGAATTTATGAGCTTACATTGGCGCCTCTTCCAAAGGTTGAATAATAGGTTTGTGTGTTGCCCTGACTGTAAGTGGATGTGTTTGTGTGTCTGCCCGAGCTCTTGTCTGTGTGTGAGATACTGTAGGCTTTAGGCTGATGACTGATTTGCAATAGTCTTGCCAGTGTATGCACAGCAGGAATTCCAACATGGCTGAATCTCTGTGTGGTGTTCCTTCTGGCTTCCAAGCACATCGCTTTTGGACCAACATTTCTCTTTGTCTGGCAACCACAGGAAGGGACTTTTAAGGACACTGGCATTCTCTCTGCTCTCTCTTTCTCACTCTCTAAGAAAATATGACCAAAGATTCACTCCAATCTGGCTATACTTAAAAGTCAAAGTTGTACAATAGTCAGCGCAGTGACTTTAAACAGACGCCTGATTCAGCAATTGAAGTTGTTGAATTTTCCTTGAGTCATGAATTAGTTCTGAGGAGTACCTGATCTTCCCACTGTCCTGCAAGTGAAGTTCCTTGGCTGAAAGTTACATGTGTAATCACTACAACAGGACTAAAATAATATCAACCTAGAGGGCAGTCATTTTTTTCTTTAAAGACTTGCTGTTGCTTGGCATAGTATTTCATAGTTGAATGTGGAAATGGCAAGATGCTCTCTCATGACTATGGCTGCAGTGAGGCTCTGAGTTTGAACCATAATCTGTTCACTTTGGTCAATCGGTTGCAATGCTGGCTAGTCTCTCATTCTTTCCTCTGCATTTAAATGTTTGTTAAAATTATGTAAATGTCAGAGTGACATACAGTAAAAACAAACATTTCAGAGAATGCACTGATCTGGGCAATTGAATAAGTACATTTGTATAATGGATGTACAATGTAGTGAGTTGGATTTCAAGATTCATGTGTTTCAATGAATGTAGGTAGCTGTAATACCTCAGAGTAAACACAATGTTGGTCCAAGCAAAACTGGATGGAATGTTGTTGCTGAACCTCACCAATGACCTCTTAAGTATATAACAGGATGCCTTAAATTGTTGAAACAGTAAAAAACATGCAATATCTATTTACAATGTAATTTAGGATATGTTTTCCTTCCTTATTTAGTATTTATTCACATGCTGTGAGGTCGATTATTAACCTGTACTGAGGAGGTGCTATGCTGTTTTAGCTGTGATGTTACCATGCGACTTTACAGACAAAATACAGAAAATCTGAGTAAACTAACGGTGAATTCTTGCTAAAGCTCGCCCCCAATTGTCAAATTCTGTCTATAAAACATACCCAAAGTTAGCGTCTTGTTACACTGGACCTGAAGTAAGTACATTCATATGGTTAATATTTTTTTAAAGGAAATATTTAGAATAGGTTGAACATTTTAGAATGATAGAGTGAACAGCCAATCAGCTATAACATTATTTGAAAAAGTATATTTCCACAAAAAAACGCAACGTGATGACGTTTTATCCGGTTCCTGAGACAGATCAACATATGTGTTTTATAAAATATCTCTGGTGTAGTTAGGTTAAAATTGTTGATCTTGCTCATTTTTAACATCTCTGTATCATAACAATTCCGAATAAGATGAAATTGGAGAGGGTAGCAGTACGCTTTAAATGAGTCTTTGTTTTGGAAGTGTGTCCCATGATTTATGAAAAATGTAGTTTTTGCATGTGGTTAGTTTCAGAATAGATGCTTGTACATGGACGGTAATAAAATAGTAATTTCCACATAACAAGATGGATTTTAACTGGGAAACCTATGCTCTATGTCATTACTGGGACACTTTGATGATGAAAAAGAATTGTCGACTGCAAGTACTATTTGTTTTGTAAATTATGTTATTTCCTCTGTGGTTTACTATATTGCTAAGTAGTTGCTACCAGACTAATGGCTGTGTTCACCAGGGACATAGCTCACATTATGCTGTGTTATGTTATGGTCGTTCTAGCTATTGCACAACCCGAGACATTCGCTAGATTCCTGAGTTTTTAAGCTTTGTAAAGATATACGACATGTGTTTATAGCCTAATAAATGAGATTGTGAGCTGTGTTTCTAATCGACATTCCATTTTATATGAGGTGCAAAAACGGCCAGCTGAGTTTACAATCGAATAGCTTTTGTTACTGGCTATGTGCATCACATTATGACTAATAATTATCTTTTTGCCTTAGCTATTGTAAAACAGAGACATTTGCTAAATTTCATAAAAGTTTTTAAGCTTTGTAAGGATATAAGACATGTGTATATATAACCGAAAAATTGCATTTGTGAGCTTTGATTGTAATCCAAATAGTATTTTCTATGAGGCAAAAAAAGTCATTGTTAACTTGGCACATAGCTCACATAATTATGCCGTTATGATCTTTATAGCTATTGTAAAATGGAGGCATAGATTCATGAGTATTTAAGCTTGTAATGTATATATTACTTACACATTGCTGTGATTTTAATCCACCTCCTATTTTATTTGAGGTGCATGTGTACAAGTCACGTAGCTCAGATTATAAGGTTTAATGATTATTTTTGTTATAGCTATTGTAAAACAGAGACATTTACTAGATTCTCAAAGCTTTGTAAAGATATTGGACATGTATATATTACCAAAAAATTGGACTTGTGTACTGTGATTGTAGTCCATTTTTTGCATCATACTGAATGCAAGTCTTGCTTCGGGGCAGATCCTGAGGGGAAGACAATCGTTTAGACAGTCCTGAATCTTTGGTGCCCAAGGCACGGTTCTCCCCTGGCACCCCCCCCCAACCCACATCCATATTTCATCTACACAAACACACTTTATTCATTATCTGAGAGCTAAAGAATGACTTTAAGGTGCTTTTAACTGTAACAAATCAAAACATGCAATGAAGCAAACAATTATAAACAATAAATATTATACAACTTAAATACTGTACAAACATAAGTTAAGTAACAGAAAATGTGCTGGGAAACGTTACAAAAACAATATAATAAATAAACAATACAACTCCACCTTCTCTCTTTTATTTGCATTAAACATTATTATCACATGTAACCAAATGATTGCAAAACCTTTTACAAACACAGGGAATGTACAGTATTTTCAAGATGTCATGCATTATGACCTGAAATTTTCCATTTACAATGAAACTTTCCTGGCCTTCCTTGCTGCAAAGTCATCATCAATCACATTGTAGTGGGAAATTAATGTTTATAAGATCCAAATATTGACTCCTTCAACAGCTGGTTTCTCATCCCTCCTGGGATGAATTAAGATTCATGGAAAGGGGGAAACCCCAATGTATGTCACACATTTTAACCTGTACCTATGTGATTTTGGTTGTGATCCACCCATAAAGGGAGTTTGGTAGTATTACTTGTAAAGGTT
>JACXGM010011017.1:0-25543 GCA_016801145.1 Umbra pygmaea | reverse complement strand
CTGACTGCACTCACATACAGTATGTTATATATAGCGAAACCTGACTGCACTCACATACAGTATGTTATATATAGCGAAACCTGACTGCACTCACATACAGTATGTTATATATAGTGAAGTCTGACTGCACTCACATACAGTATGTTATATATAGCGAAACCTGACTGCACTCACATACAGTATGTTATATATAGCGAAACCTGACTGCACTCACATACAGTATGTTATATATAGTGAAGTCTGACTGCACTCACATACAGTATGTTATATATAGTGAAACCTGACTGCACTCACATACAGTATGTTATATATAGTGAAACCTGACTGCACTCACATACAGTACGTTTTCTGACTATTCTCACAAACAATGCAATCAGTCAGGTGAAAGTCCACCATTCTTATCAAGTGACGCTCTTTGACCAAATATATTAAAATAGCTAATCACATGCTTTGTTATATCGAGCATGAAATGGAAGTTATATCTGTGTAATAAATTACATGCTACATTAGGTTTCTCTTGCAGGTTCCTCTGTCTCGTTCAAGTAACTTCATTCAATCCCAGAAGGTTTTCAGTGTGGTGAATCTAATGTGACTGGAATAAGTTTAGTAATGGATTGGTTGTAATGGGACTTCTTTCAGTTTGTTGGTCCCCTTACTGACTTAGGGATTATCATAATGGTTATATCTTTTCTCCAACACTTCCATTGTACTTCATGTGTTCCTACTGAGGGAATCACATTTTAAACTCACAGTGGAGCCATTGTATTGCACTTTACACAAACAGGCAGACACAAACAGACATTCCAATGCAGCAGGTTATTGACAGAGCAACAGTATTGCTGTTATCTGCTTTAAAGTGTCATCATGTGCAATACTATAAGTGTGAAGGGTCTTATATCTACAGTAGTATCTCTCTGGGAAACAAGAAGCAACAATGTTATTGATCAAATGACACTGATGAATCAATCATGTATGATACAACTGTACACACACATGTTTACTTAGTGCAGACATCCCAAATGGTGCCCTATTTTTTACATAGTGCACTACTTTAAATTCAGGCCATATACCCCTCACAACCATATCTGGAACTCGAAGGTAGTTCCATTCCATTGTTTTATTGCAACCCTCTAATCTGGGATTTATTTAGAACTGAGACATCAGGTGCATGCAATTAATGATGAGGTACAACAGAATATCAGCAGTTTTTGGACCTTGTAGTATAATATTTAAATACTCCTGCCCTTTAAGGAATATAAGGGGTATTTCTGGGATACAGGACATGAGAATTGCCCCCCTCGTAAAGGTCTTGCAACTCTTCAACAGATCACCTAGACTGCAGGGCTGCCCAACCCTGTTCCTTGAGATTGACCATCCTGTTGTTTTTCTCTCCAAACCCAGTTGTGAGTAAACTAATTTAGCTTTAATTTAGCTAAATATTAGAATACGATGTGCTAAATTAGAATTGAAGAAAACCTACAGGACAGTAGATCTCCAGGAACAGGGTTACAATGTGTGTAATATCCAGTGGAGGATTTAATTGTAGGACTTCATTCCTCCTACTCATGCTCCTCTTCATATATTCTGATGTTAGTTAGGTGTTGCGTAAGTTTTTAGACTTGGCAAGTTGACAAACTGGAAAATACCACTTCAACTCCCTTTTCCTAAACTACAAAACATGGGATGGTTTCCCATGAATACTTCAGGGTTGCCAAGATTCCTGTACACACCCAGCCACTGCCTTCTAGTGGAAGTGTACACTAGTAAAAATATTCCAGTAAAAACCTTACCATAAAGCCTACTCTGTTCACACACTAATACTTTTTCATTTAATAAACCCATGTTAAAAGTATTCCACGTTTAAATTATGAAGCAAAACGAGTTTCAGACATACATGTATGCTTAAATGCATCGTGATATACTATAAAAGTTTGTTTCTAAATAAAAAGTGGACATCAATTAAAGCAGGCTTTTGTTCAACAATATATGTACTTCAGACTACTGTAACTTCATTCTGTCAACCCTTCCTCATGCATCCACTGGAAAAACAGTAGTATTATCAAATGCATTTATGTTGTCCAATAGCAAATGGAGAAGAAAAAATGGGCGGGTCCGAGGTCTTCCAAGGCTTTAAAAACACCCTTGAGCATCCGCTCTACAGCTGCACGTAGTGCTGTAACAAGACAGTTACGAAATTACTGAGGCAATTTAGAAAACATTAAAAAGGACTTTGTGGGATCATCACTGGACAATCAAACATATCAGGTACATTGCCTTAAAATATAATTAATAATAGTCTATAGTCATTTAAAAACGTATTGTTTCTTCCAACAAGTTTGTATTGCGCACATTGATTGCGTTTCCAAATGTTTTTAATGAAATGACATTACATATTTTTTGGGGGATTTAGTTTGTAGACATTTAATCGAGCTCTTGATTTCTAAAAAGCAGTGCAGATGAATTCGACCTAAACGCAGACACTTACACTTTCTAGGTTTTTTTGTTGCTCCGTCAAACCAACAAATGCACGTGCCACGAGCGCCACTTAATACCGGAAAGTTTTTTGTTTACATTCTTTATTACTACTCGGGGTGCACTACTGAGGAAGTACTGTACAATTGTTGCATTTTTTATAGGTGAAAGACTGAAGTTCTACATTTAACTTGTCATGTGGTTATTTTAGCAGTTGACAACAAATATCTTTTAGAAAGTACAAGTTTCCCAGCAATGTATTTTCTTTGCTTGCTGAAAAAACTGCCTTTTGTGATACTAATAGTAATTGGTGAAGTCTGTTTACATTTCATTTGCCAACATCAATGAAATATAACCTTTTGATATTATTAATACATTCTTATAATGCTGGCAGGGGTGTAGCACAAAATCCTGGGCCCTATACATAGGCAGGCCTGATGGGCCCCCATCCAGGTAAAATACAATATATTCCAGACTTTTCAAGGGCCCTCTCTCCCCTTGGGCCCTGGTAATCAGTATTGGTTTTACCCCCAGTCCGATGCCCCTGTATTCTGGCAGTGCAAGAGGTGTCAACGGTAAAAGTAAATGTACTCTGCTGAGTTCACCCATTTTGGGAATTCCCAAAATAAAACCAAAATGACCAGGTAATGGTTCACCTGTTCACCACAATTAATCTTTGTTTTACGCTTTGTATTAATTTTAATAGATCACTGATTATTTATGAACTGTCGTTACTGGCCATTTTGGTCTCAATTAGGAATTCCCAAGTTAACTTCCCAAAACTTGTAAACTCAGCTGCACCCAGAAAAAGTATTTTGAGAAACTTAGCCCATATTTTCTCAGCATGTGGGGCATCCTGACTGAACGTGAACAAAGCTTGCAATACCACCCAAATACATATTTTTTTATTAATAGAAAATGTTTGTGGGGGCGGTATTTTAAATTTATTTTTTGAAGCAGAAGCCAGGGAGACAGGTAGGGGGAGACAGAGAGCAAGGGAAGAGACAGGTAGGGGGAGACAGTCGGCCAAACTGGGGATCGAACCCTCGTCGCCAGGGGACATTCGTGCTCCGAAACAGTGAGCTTCGATCACCACACCAACTCTGGCACCTTAGGCTCTGTATCATTGTGCAGGTTTGATGTTGTCGAAAATAAATTGTTTCATTAAAAAAAACATTACTGGAGCTGCCTTAAGTTTCCTAGGGAACAAGGGCAAAGACAAAACATTCACGCATGAACATGCACTGTAAAACAGAATATCTCAAATAAAAGTTTGAATGATAAAATGTATTTGTTAAAACCTGTACAGACCTCCGTCATGATATTTAAGCATTTTTAGCTTTAAAATATATGTACTGTATTTTGGTGATTCTGTAGTCTTTGTGAATACTAGATACCTTGTGGGGTTTGTTGTTCAAGACTGATTTCAAAACAACAATATTTTGATGTCATTATCATGGTTTTTAAATTAAGAATACAGCTTCCAGGCACTTATTTACTGATTTGTACTCATCTGGGCATTTTTTAGTGTGTGGTTTTGAAAGGTTTAATTCAATAATAACTAGTTCAGTTTTGCCTCGTTTTTAGTGAATGAACGTGTGATATCGAAACCGTCTTGAGGTATTTACTAACACAAAATGTAGGTTTTTGATGTTGGCAGCCTACGCTGCTGCTAATATATGACAATGGTTGGGAGGAGGATTTGACAGATTAAACGAGTAATGAAAGAAGATTAGGGAAGCAATGATTGTTTCTACAGATGCAGATGGGCTGGTTTCTGGATTAAACGTACATGAGGGGAATAGGAGGGTGGCCCTGGCCTAAATACTGGAGGTCTTTGCCTGCCTGTCCAATCACTACGCCCCATGGTTGTCAACAAAGTAGTGAAGAGTTGATCTTTGTAACACGCACGCATTCTCACCCAGAATGTGTTGAAGAGGGTTTTGTGACACAATTTTCTACACCGACACTTCCTGTGTTTAATGATTGAACAAGTCAGTCCCACTTTTGCAGGCCGGGATTATTTCAGGGAGAGTTAACTTCGATGAACGACTTCTAGAAGAACCGTAGTGTGGAAAAAGATTTCTATCTGAGGATGTGTAGTAGGCCACAAGACAACTGTGTGATAATACTGTAATTGTTATTCTTTCATATTTAAATCCCATTACTTTAGCTGATGAGTAAATAGCATACTACCTCCAATATACCACCATGTTTAGTATGCTATATGAGCTGGAAAAATAGAATACTGTATCGTCCAAATGGTAATCTCAGTGATCAGTCTTAGCAAGTCCAGGGAAAGCAACGTTTAAAACCATCAATAGTTTAGATTCAGTGGTGACGTCAGTCCATAGTTTACCATAGTTGTAAACGGCGTAACATTTTCTCCCTGTGAATCATTCTCTTTACCAATAGAAAAATACAGATGTTTGTTCGAGTTGTTGTGAACGTGCTTAGAGTAGTATATGAATGACCTCAGAGAGACGGACAAATGTAATCAAATTGGATTAGTCACATGCAATGTAAACATCTGTTGCAGAATGACAGTGAAAACGTACTTGCAAGATCCAATAGTGCAGCGTAAAAATAAGAAATGAGAGGAGCGTTAGGGGTTAATGAAAATCAACCCAAACAATGGAAATGTTTATGGGAAATGTGTATTGATTGTGTCTTGCTTGTATGGATATCGACCCAACATGTAATTTATCCACTGAATAATAGCTAATACATTTATTTTTATTCTATTACCAAATTCTCTATGCTTTTACCATTTATGCTATCAGTTACCAGTTAAGGACGAGCATTATTAAATGCTATTATTACAGATACTTGAACAAATTCAGATTTCTCAGAACTTTAAATGTATTACTTCCCTATTTGCCACCTTCCCATGTCATCAGAAATAACTCTTCACTAAATGCCCCTTACAGTGTTATTCTGAAAAGGCTTCCCAGTTTTACTGATTCCCCCAAAAATATAATTGGCAGCTTAGTGATGTAAAAAATCCTGTACTATTTGTAATATAACTGACTTATCTGTTGTACAGATTCACATTTAGAAAATATTTTTAAAAAGCTGCTGATCCTGTGGCTAATTCTGAGATTTCCTCCTTTTAAATAATTGTATAAAGTACACCTTTAGTACCCGTAAAAGATATCTGATTCTCCCATGAAATGCTCTGCATCAGTTAAAGGCTGATGAATGTTGTGTTAGTTCTGTAAGGAAATGTGAAACGGGTGCTTCTTGCTTTTATTAAACATAACACACCACACTGATGTCAAGCCTAATGTTGTGCAAACAATAAGCAATGAACGGACCAATCGGAGTGAGGTCTCAACTCTGAACCACACGCAAGTCTGGCGACGGGTTCCAATTTATGAAAATGTAACTTTAGTAACCACATTGAGTCAATGGAGAAATATCCACCTTGAATGGATATATACACTTTGTCAGCATGTGTGTAGTAGACAAGCCTAATTTCCCCCATGAAGTTTTGTTTGCACGTGCAATACATGGACCAACGTACTCCTAGTCTCAATAAATGCAATATAAAATGTTAGACAGAATTCTGTTGCTATACGTACACTCATTCCTACAGTGTTGTAGAAGAGGACTGGCCACCCCCTTGAGTCTGGCCTCTCTCTAGGTTTCTTCCTAGGTCCCTCCTACTAGGGAGTTTTTCCTAGCCACTGTGCATCACTTGTGTTGCTTGCTTTTGGGGGTCTCGGGCCGGGTGTCTGTCAAAGCACTTTGTGTCAACTGCTGTTGTAAAAAGGGCTTTATAAAATAAATTTGATTGTCTGTAGGCCAGCTGGCATTCAGAAGTCGCATTTCCACTGGGACAAAAGATGGCCTGGATTGTTTTTTGTGTACTGTATACTATTGTCCCAAGATAAGAAGTTTAAAGTTCTGTTAAAGCAAATGTTTGGGGTTTATCATGTCCTTGTAAGTCTTGTGTGTGACAAATTTCTAGGCTGACGAATACGAAAAAATGCATACGAAAATTTCGGACTCTTTGTGCAATGGCCTTTACGCAGAGGTTTATTTCATATCTGATCTCAAGACATCCCACCACCTTTCTCGGACAAACGTTTCGCTGACAGCAGATGATGCAAAAAGTTAAGCCAATTTCTATAAAGAACTTAAGCACCTGGTAAATATTTAGAGAATTGTTGAACTTTGAATCAGTTCTGTGCAATTTCCTCACTGGCTTGTGGTCCAACAGTAGTGCTGTGTCGTCAAAAAACGTAATCAAGTCTGCACGAAAGGAACAGTTCCTCAAGGAGTTTTGAGGCATTAATACTGCCAGTCATGTGGTAATAGAGTGCTCTATGGCTGGAGTGGCTGTAGTCTTTGACAGAGTTTTGTAGACCAGAGACCTTCCAATATGCTCACAGTAATTCAGGTATGGTTCAAAGGTGTGCCACGTATGCCCGCCCCCTGAGGGGGAACAGCCACTGATGTGCTTTTGTCACAAACGGTCAAAGTGTGTGCTCATCAAGATAACTCCTTCCTGAGCAGGACAGCCGTACCTTCAATGCCTCAAAACTACTCTGTGTCATACTGATGTTGATGGCTGTGTGATTTTACCTCATTAATTTATTCCCTGATCAGTTCCATTGTCTTAGTCTCAGTGATCAGGATTTCTGCCATTGTGACATCCGCAAACTCTGTGAATCAGGTGAAATCGTTTTTACGGTGATGTTTGAGTGCATGGTGATGTAGAAGGCTATGCTACGACAAAGAGGGAGAGGTTGAGAGAGCGAGCCTGAAGTCAGAGGGGCGATACAAGAACAATGTTCTGTTGCAAGGCAAGGATGGCTGTGACCGTTTCATTAGAGGGAGAGAGACTGATAAAGAAAGCCTGTTCTGTGATGAGTTGCTTCATTTGGATCAGTTGGGCATTACTGATGTCCTGATTATTATTTTTTCTACTGCCGGGTCAAAGGTTAAGTTAAAAAGGTCAGAGAGCTACTTGTAAACAGCTAACTCAGTTGCCTAAGACTTCCTCCTCAGAACGCTACAGGTTTGGAGTGTCTGCTTTACGTATACATATTGTTTAAAAAGAGAAAGGGTAAAGCCTCTTTACCAACAGAAGGATTAACAGGTCTGCATTTTATGTATGTGTGTTTTTATTTATTTATTTTTATATATATATTTGATGTTTGTTTTTTATTTTCAGCTGTTTTTTATTTTCAGGCTGTTCTAGACATTTCCAGAGTATATGGGGGTTGTGTAACATTTCATGTAATTACATTGAATGTTGGAATTTCAGTGGGAGCTGGAAACTTGTTTCTCCAACAAAGGAAATGCAGTGCGTGGCGTCCATGTTTTATTTTTATTTTTCACATGAGGAAAATGAAACCGTTGTTTGTTTGATACTCCTCTTCCCCTCTGAGCTGTTGTGAGGCCTGGCTGAGCTCTGTTCTAAACACCCTCCCATTAGGCACCCTATTTTCAACGAAGGGCATGCCTGGTCAGAAAATAGTGCACTACAATAAATAAGGAATAGGGCACAATTTAGGGCACATAGTCAGGATGCTATTCTGTAGGAAACATGGGCCAGATGCCCAATACTGCATGTGTGTGAACTGGATCTTATTCCTATCAGGATTGTTGCGGTAGAGGCAAACCTGTTGCTAGATCAGACACAAAGGATATTCATACAGATGCTGTTTCAGTGATCTGTATGCCAACGCTAGCTCGACTTCTGGCCCTCACAAGCCTCCGCCTGCTGGACACAAAGACCTTGTCTGTCTGCTGTCAGATGTGATTAGCATGCATAGCAGAGCTCCCAGTCTTACTAAATCACCACCCACAACGGCATGGACGATTTGATCTTTGTCGAAAGAGAAATTCCTTGTTCATTTCTAATTGGAATGCTATTAAAACTGACTTCAGCTTGTACAGAAGCTGGAGTGCTGCTAAACAGTTGTAGTTAAGTATTGGAAGTGTAATGCAGTTCTATGCAAATATGGTTTTGTAATGCTTTCCAGCAACATTAGATTGATTGCTATATGGCTTTCGTTCTGCAACTGTCACCTACTTCCTCTCATAATGTATGTCAGGAAGTGAGGATATGGAGGGACTTGTCTGCTTTTGTATATCTGAAGCGGGTGTGTGATCTGACACTACGTTAGTGAAATAGTTCCAACAAACACAGAGCAAGAGTGAAGAATACACTGGTTAAACCAGTCGGCCTGTAAATGAGTTTTCCTCTGCCTCCAGGCTTCCTGAAGCAACATGGACGACATCCAGGCTGCGTCAAAAGCTCCCCTGCTCGTTGACAAGGAGTTGCCGGTAGGTGAACACAAACAATTGTGTTATGTAGAGGAATTGAGCTGCAAAGTAATGCTTATTTTCGCCTGGATTTAGCCCATAATAATTTTAAATATATGCATCTCAGCTTTTAAATGCAACATGACCAATCATGTTATATGGTGCAACTTTGGTTTGTATCCAAAACTGCTCTTTCCTAGCCATTATCATAAGGATGACCTTTGAACTTTGTACGTGAGGACCATCCTCCAAAACAAGTCTATTTTCTTTGTTCTTTGTCATTTGTATACTGTGTCATGAAATCGGTGCTGATTGACACCAAATGTAACCTTTCTTTGTTTACTTTACAAAGCAGCCAACACAACAAACTATTGTGTTTTGAAAGCATACATTAACCATTCTGCCTGTCATTTCTAGGGTTTGAGAGAGGCTGTATCTCATCTTGTGACAAAGGTACGTCCGTATGCATTTTCAACACCACCCTGGTCAATGAATGTATACATTGCTATAAAGAACACAAATTCCTGGATGTCCTGAAACTTTTGACAGATGGTTGAAATATCAATGAAAGTGCACACATGTTGACAGGATCCACGTGTTTCAAGGTAGAGCACAATCCTACAATCATATGAGTATGGGTTAGGTCAGGGGTCCTCAAACCCTTCCATTGAGGGCCTAGTGTATGCAGGTTTTCGCTTTTACCTTGTACAAGCCTGAAGGAGTAGCTCACTAATTGTTTAGGATCTCCCCTCACCTGGCAGTGTAGGTCCTAATTATGCGCTAATAGAATGGAAAGACCAAAAACCAGCATACACTAGGCCCTCCATGGAAGGGTTTGAGGAACACTGGGTTAGGTTATGAGAATGTATTTCTATTTTTTAGCCCCATCTGGTGGGCAAAGGGCAATTGGAGCTCATTCAGAAATTAGCTTGTAGCTGCAGTACTTTTTGATGTTTCTGAAGGTTTTTCTCATATTTTGGAATCTTAATATACTCAGATGACATGCCATTGCTGCACTAATGTTTTCTAGATGTTTTACAGAGGGAAACAAATTATTACAACTTGGTACTGCTGTGTTATGCTGTATCCATAGCAACCCCCTTCAGGTTTTGCGTGTGTTCGTGTTGAAGTGCTTCTAAATAAGCTTACCACGTGCTGACATGTGGAATATTCAGATGGAATATCCTTGTGGTTTTGTGAACAAACCCTTTGGTTAGAGGCCGTTTTGCGGTCTCACGCTAACCAAACCTAGTACGAGTCAGCTCAGGTTTCCAGGGCAAGCGTTTTAATATTTGTGCTTAATGACCTAGGAAGATTAGCTCAGCATTTGGCTTCATCGCACCGGCGCCAGCATTAGCTTTGGCTATCTAGCTGCGGTCTGATGTGCACCTCAGCTCATGTAAAGAGGTTATGTCATCCTGGAGAGAAACCTTGGATGTACTGGATGTCCTTGACTTCAAATGCATTCCAAATTACATCATATAACAGTGTACAAGTTTGTGTACAGAGGCCGCAGGAATTTGGTCAAAGTTGGGGCACTTTTCGGTCAAAAAGGTACCATTTGGGATGCACCTGCTGTGGTTCTTGATCCAGACCGAATTACATTCCTAGTAGATGTTTCGGTCAGTGTATGGGATTTATGATGTCAGGTTTCCTCCCCTTCAAGTGGCAATTACATTTTATTGGTAGCTGAATTATCAGCAGTTCAAGGAGGCTAAGCTGTTGAAAGAGAAACTGGTGCTAACAAATTGCCTCTAGGGGATAATAAAGTCATCAAGATAAGGGTCTAACCACACCAATATGTATTGGGACATGAAATTGTTTGGCCAGTGTCATAAAATTATTATCTCACAATTTCTTCATCTACTGAAATGTTGGGACATCAATATTCCTATCTTACTATGAGTTAATAAACCAGCAAGAAACGCTGATATCTGCTCCATTACAGAAAACATTTTTTATTTTTGCCGGCTTATTCACTGTCTAATCTAACGACGTAGGAGGGCCTTAAGGTTTTAAACACAGAGAAAAGTGGTTTTAAAACCAAAACCCTTAGACTTGCTGTAGAAAGCAGTGCAATGTTAAGTGTTGGTATTGTGCAGTCTCACTGATCTCATGGCTTGCTTACTGTTCTCTTTGCACTGGTCTTCACTACATGGCCCATGCTACCCCACTGTCATTGTGCTGATCCAATTTAGAGATCTCTCCAGCCACAATTAGCTTGTTTTGACCACCATGCAAAGCACCATGGGAGGCCAGGGCTTACCGCTGACTAGTGCGTAGCAAGCAACAGGGGTATAAAACGCAGCCCTTGGACAAGTCCACCCCCATAAGCACCTTTACATAAGCTTTCCTCCATTTGGATCTATAACACACAATACTTCCAGGAACCATGGTACTGGAGGATTCTGATATGGAGTGTGTTGCAGAACTTGAAACCACAGTGAGTACTGCTGGATCTGCCGGTCTATTATGGACAAATTCAGTGTGCTTTGATTGTCTGCTAGCTTTATTGTTGAAGGTACTGGGCAGTTTAAGTTTGTTTGATTGTTTATGCCTCAAATTATCAACATTCTCGGGCATCGGCTGCCGAAAGGGCTCTCTTCGGATCTGTTCCACAAAACGTCTTTATTGGAACTTCCTGATGTATTTTGGTCTTTAAGCATTTTGTTCTTGTCCTTGCAATGTGTTGAATATTGGATCGTAAAAACGTGCTAAAGTATGAGTGTACAGTAATTCATTCAGATAAGTTGAAGTTTTTCTAAACGGGTTTCTCGACAAGTCTTCAAAGCTCAGGGCATGAGCTTGGTGTGCATGATTGGTGTTCTGGATTGCTGTTCTCTAAGCATGGACACCTTGGTGCAGGTCAACTCTGTCTCGCTTAAGGTTTATCTCCTCCAGGTCGAGTAGAGTTCTTCAATGCTTTTTGTTTTTCTTTTCTTGCTTTGGGTGGATACTTATAAATTTGATCAGATTTCTGTGGAACACCGATTTTCTAATTGTGTGCTTTTTTCCATGTTCAGGAGGACGATGTGGAGACTCCCCATGGGAGAATTCACTGCACCATGAAGGGGGTACCCAAAGGAGATCGACCTGTCATCCTAACCTTCCACGACATCGGATTGAACCGTAAGTCGCCATAATTATTTCCATCAAATGTACTGGATCTGATCTCATCACTTAACACTAAAAGTTCCCTGTGCACATTTGTATTACTACCATCAGCGTGTTTGGTTGAAAAAAATTTGGATGTCGAAGTACATTTTTTCATAGCTTTGGTCCGTTATTGTAAAAGCAATCTGGTTCTCAATTCAGGGGATCTCTTAATGTTGAGACTATGATGACTACCATGTCGAACATCTGCCCAGCAAAAAAGAAAATCAACCAAGTTGCGTCGTCAACACTAACATCCTGACCTTTGTTGTTTCAGACAAGACGTGCTTCGACACCATGTTTCAGCACGAGGACACACAGGAGATCATGCAGCACTTTGCGGTGTGCCACATCGACGCCCCGGGCCAGCACGAGGGTGCCAACACGTTCTCTACGGGGTCTGTCCCGCCTCTTCGCACTTTGGTTTATTTGATAGGACACATTGAAACGGCGCTTGGCTGTAATTAAACCCACGCCGCACCTAGCCGTGTCTTTGCCCCTATTGTAGGGCTGTCATCCTGTTTGCTACATTACTGTAGAATCTAGATCTCGGTTGTGACCCATTTTAGACTTCTCTGTTAATTATAAATCCCTTGCTTCCATTTTATGACTGTCTGCATCTTGAATACATGACACTATTGACCTAAATGGAAAACTTATCCAGTCTGAATGACAAATCGGAGTACTAATGCTGTTGATATTGAGCTGGCTCATTGGTTCAGGAGTCAAACTTGTAAAATGTAAGGTGATAAGACCTGCTAATAAATAAGGTACTTTACCCCTGACAAGCTGTTTTTATTCTCCAGGTATGAGTACCCTTCCATGGATCAACTGGCTGAGTCCATCCCATTGGTTCTTAAACATTTTGGGTAAGGATATTAAAAACGTATCACATTTTCTTTCCGAAATTTCTCGACACACCTTTGAACCCAATCTATCGGCCTTATGATACCTACATTTTACAGGCCTTTATCAGCACCGCCGATTGTTTGGCTTTTTAGATAACGATCGACACCCTAGATGAGCACTCAGTAATTTAATGAGCTCTAACTTTGTGCTCTAATGATATTCTCCTTCAGCTTAAAGAGCGTCATTGGAATCGGCGTCGGGGCTGGAGCCTATATCCTGGCGAGATTCGCTGTAAGTTCAACACCCTCCAATAATTCCCTGTCACTAATGCAAAAGTTTCTTTCATCATGAAGCGATTTAATAAAACCAGGATTTGGGACTAAGACCAATGTTCCCCAGTCATGCTGTGTTGATTTTGGGACTACAATCCTGCTTATTGATTTAGCCTGCTGCTGAGGAGGTGGAATGTTCTAGAGTGGCTCTGCACCAAAACACTCGGCTCTGTGGAGACTCCCTCACTGTGCTGAAACCAAGCTGACTGAATGGACTCAAGGGATGTTTTAACTTCTGACTGACCTTGATCAGTTACGAAACATCCATGTTTCTGTCAGTGTTGTAAATTAAATTGATCCATATGTGGTTTTAACGAGCCCTCTGATTTTAGAAATGTGTATATTTTTTATGAACCAGATCTGTATGTGTTTTAGCTGGACTACCCGACGATGGCAGAGGGCCTGGTTCTTGTTAACATTAACCCCTGTTCTGAAGGTTGGATGGACTGGGCTGCACACAAGGTACTGTACTGGATCCTCTACTGTGCCCTGTTTTTCAAACGTTATCTATCCAGATGTTCCTTATCTGATCGGAATAAGTCATTATCCATTTATTGAATAGAATATTTGCAGTGATTTGTCAGTTCTTATTTCTATTAGTCTTTTTAAACTTTAAGAACACACTAGTATGCCTTTGTTTTCAGGTCACTTCTTTGCCCGAAATGCTAATCAGCCATCTCTTCGGCAAGGTAAGATGATGGCACGAAGAGACTGTGATTTTAAAACTGCAAATCACATCAATATAATCCCATTGAATGTGTTGTAATGGTTGGCTATTCAGATGTAGGCCGGCTCACGACAGCTTAGTTGTTGTTGCATTACTGTCGCTAAGGCTGACGTGTCTTTGTAGGAGGAAATCTCCAATAACCATGACCTCATCGCCACCTACCGACATCACATCATAAACGACATGAACCAATTCAACCTTCACCACTTTGTCAAAGCCTACAACAAGTAAGTACACTGGCGTCCTGCAGAGACTCCCATAGGTGGCTGTGGAATCTGACTCTTAGTAAGCATGTGTGAAATTATCTGCATATTATGCAGGCATACTGGACTTTATCAGTAAATACACCAGAGCTTCCACTTAAGGCTAGATCAGCAGTTTCCACCCATCTTCAGGAAACCTTCATCTACAATGAGTACTTAAATTAATCGAGTACTCAAATTGGTCGAATACGTAAATGAATGAGGATGATATTTTACTGTACATTCGTTTACGTATCTTCCCCATAACTAAAACATGTATGCAATCACTAAATCAGTAGAAAAATATGTGCAATAACTAAGCTAAATATTCTCAAACATGACAAGATATTCATTAATTAATTAGGCATGGTGAAAACCATTTGTTACACAGCGAGTCAGCAGGCTGGCTGTGAAAAGCAGGCAGTTACTGTTTGACTTAACGTTCGAAGGGGTGCAAATTGAGTAACCAAATCAGCTTTGAATGTGGTATGAGGCAACTGGAGTGCCTGGCTAAATGGCTCAGGAATAGCTGCCGTTCTGGGCTTCTTACCCACAAGTATGTACGTTATTCCCTAGCATCATACGACTCGAGGCGCAGAGGGCAATATCAGAGTTGCTCTTGCCTGGTTGTTAATTGCAATCACCTGGTGTCACAGGTCAGGACCAGTCCTTTATTAGGATGAGGCCCAAAATTAGAAGTGTTTCGCCACCCCAGGACCCGGAATTGAATAGAGACCAAAACAAACGTGGGTCGAAGAAAGACTTATTGAGAGGTTAAAGGAGACTCGCCAGAATTGTGCAAGCATGTAATACAATAACAGTGCCGTACAACAGCTGTGGCCACTTGGAATACAAATGTGAACAGAAATAACCCCACTGTTATCCAACATTATCAGTTAAATCAGACTGCTCCAGTGGGCCACCGATCACAGACCAGTACTTCTTGTCAAAATCCTTGTTTATGACTGATGCTAAATGGCGCAATTGAGATTTGGCCTAATCACCTTGAGTCGATTGACCCCTCCTACCTGATGCCAACGGTTTAGGCTAATGACGCGGTGATTTCCTGGCTGACATTTGGCACTTTGGTGAAAAATGTACTGTTCGAAAGCCACAGCTTACCTTAACGTTGCTGCTCACCATGTGCTTCCTTGAGACAACCCTTTAAAAAAATGCCGCACCATGTAATTTACATACACGGTCTCCTCCAGAACAATGACAGCAAGCTGTATTTGTATTAGGGCTGACCCCATTCAGTCGACTACTCGATTGTTTGGTCTATATGCTGTTGGTCGGCTAAGATTGTTTTTAGTCTAGCAGCCATATGGCAGTGTGAGATCTGATTCCCACCTGTGCCACTTAACTACACCATTGCTGTAATATGTAAATGTGCAATTGTAGAAGTTGCTAGATCCACTGTAACTGGTCCTGAACATTAAATCTAATGTTGGTGTTATTATAAATTTAGAAAAATGCTTAATAAATCCGTAGTATGGAAGCATTTCATCGAAGTGCCAGCTGATGCAAAACATGTTGAACGCAAACTCTGCCAACAAAGGTTTTCAAACCATAGTTCTGCGTTAAATATGATGTAGCCAACCACTTTAACAGTACGTTTCGCTTATGTAGGTGCATGCTAACAAACTGCTTTAAATCATCTACTTGTTAACCCCTGCACGAAACTAAGTTACTGTATATCTGCTTTGTCTGTGCTAAGGTTTACTGATCTAATCATGACAAAGCCATTCTTGTTATAACTAGAAACAAAGCCAAATTGCAGGTGGAATATAGGTTAAAGATATCACATTGAAAGACATTATCTTGTCTGGTCAAGGCAACCGTTCTTTCAATGTAGCACACAGTTCCGCATTTGTCTACCACTGCACGTTTTCCCTGGGTGAAAGTTGTTGTCTGTGGTTCTGACGAAAGCTCCAGCACACACCATTGAATTTACTTGCTCTGCTTACTTGCATGTAAAACAACATTTTATTTGTAGTACATGGATATTACTTATTGCAGTTGTAATTATATTAGCATTCAGCAACAACAGGTGACATGTTTAGAAATTAGTAATAGGCTAATTTTATAGTGGCTGAATCTGAAAGCCAGCAGCTGTACTGGACATTGAGTCAGATGGATCCGATTTATGTTTGTCTTGTCAATCTACCTTCTGATTTATTTATTTAGTATTATTTACTTCCAACAGTGCTGTAAACCATTAACATTTTTATTAAAAACATTGGGTTTGACATTTATTAAAATTTTATTTTTTTGGGATTCTTCATTATTTCTCTCTTACAGCCGTCGGGATCTGGATATTGAAAGGCCGATTCTTGGTGGAAAAGTCAATGTCAGAACCCTAAAGTAAGTTCCAGGCTATTTTTATATACCTCAATCCCATCACCTCATGTTTCATTGCTAGGGCCCCGAGTTCTCGTCCGTGTGTCAGTGTGTCCGTCCGTGTGTCCGTCCGTCCGTGTGTCCGTCCGTCCGTGTGTCCGTCCGTCCGTGTGTCCGTCCGTCCGTGTGTCCGTCCGTCCGTGTGTCCGTCCGTCCATTCAGGGACGGCAGATTAGTAGTTAGCGTTGCCCAAAATGGGTGCCGGTTCAAATCCTTGGGCAATCATGACGGGAATGCATGTAGCCATGCCCTTGAGCAAGTTAAAATATATTTGTTCCTCAAACGCACTTGCATTTGATCCTCTTAATTGTCAAAAAATTGAAATCCTGTATGGTTACTTAAATGTATTGTTTGGTGTTGTCAGGTGCCCTTCTCTGTTGGTGGTTGGAGACAGCTCGCCAGCTGTTGATGCTGTGGTAAGTAAACACTATTCTAAACTGACAATTCATCTTCATACCCTGCCAATGTTAATTTTGGGCTAGGAAATATTAACATGAGGTTCAAATTCAAATGTGTGTAGATATGGAATGTTCAGAAGTAGTACTAGCAACTGAAAATTACTCTCATGTTACCTGCAGTTTTTGTGACTCATTTCTCCACGGAGGAAATATTTACATGCTAAATTACTCTGTACTTTGCTATCACAGGTGGAGTGCAATACCAAGCTGGACCCGACAAAAACCACACTGCTTAAGGTGAGTCTCCAGCTTCTGCTAATAATACGTTTGATCATGGAAAGAAGGTGGAACTGATAAGCTGCCAGGAGCTCAGCCAATGTGACTGATTTACTAGCCTTCTGCTGGACCACAGGTCACGGCTGCTCCGCCCTGCTTCCAGAGTTAAGGTTGTTAGGCACGCACTGGATAACCTTTTGCAATGGACAATAACAATGGGCTCGACCAAGTTTGGGGTGTGTTCACAAGGGAACTAGACGGAACCAATTGAAAGCAAACTGAATGAATTTGTGAAGGAACAATGTAGAAAGTAGAAACTGTTTTCATTGCAAAATGCAACTGTTTGAATTTAATTTTCTGCTTGTTACCTGACGAACGCAGCCCAGGTCACATTGTTTCCAGTCTGACCTATTACGTGTGAGCCCTCGGCTGTGACCGAAATGGGAGGGGCTGTTCAGAATGCCGTTACACTGAGGCAGTGTTAACTGTCCAGAGGCCAATGGAAAACACGATTTGTTAACGCTGAGACACAGTAATAAATGTTAAAACTGAGGTTGTTTTTGTTAAATGAAGTGTAGAGGCGGGTGATTAATGTTACAGCCCTGACTGGTCACCTTAACTCTGCCCTCTGTGTTACAGTGATGTTAACAGACTTTAATCTAATGTCCTTCTCCCACTTCATCCAGATGGCTGATTGTGGAGGTCTTCCCATGGTTAACCAGGTGTGTTTATAGCTTGTTAACACGTTCATGTCGGTTCAAGGGATAAACGTTAGGTGGTTTATACACGGGCAGCTCCACTTAAGAGCATTAGTGTCAGTAGCGTTGAGGACTGGACATCAGGTCTTAGAGGTAATACGCAGTCCAGGGTCTGCTGCTACAACAGCAATCACACGTACACCTTTTATCACGTGTGTAGGAGGCCACATGAATATTTCATTTAGGTGGATATGAAGTTAAACAAGTGGCTAACTTTCCCCTTTTGCTATCCCAACAGCCTGCAAAGCTGACTGAGGCTTTGAAATACTTCATTCAGGGAATGGGCTACAGTAAGTAAACCCACCAAATGTAACCGAAACCAAGCTGTTTTTATATTAACAATGTCGTAAGCTAAAACCTTGGTAAGTTATTACTGTTTACGCTTGTAAAAACAAGTTTACCTCAGCCACCTGGTGGGTGAGATTAGTAACTACATCAGATTACACATTAATAAATATTGGATTAAACCCTTGAACACTTTGATCAACAGCAAGCCAGTTAACCTGGTATATACTGATTAAATATAATAAATGATGTATAAAAATGAAAATTGGACACCGTTAGCTTATCTTTAACTAACCTTGAGTCTCCGGTCACCTCAGTGCCTGCTGCCAGCATGACCAGACTGGTCCGCTCTCGCACAGCGTCTGGCTCCAGCATCCATTCCATGGATGGCAACCGGAGCAGAACTCACACCAACGAAGGCAACCGAAGCCGGTCACACACAAATGAGAAACGTGGCCGCTCCCACACAGACGGAATGGACGGCGCCGGGAACAGCGGCGCAGCGCTCAAGTCCACAGAAGTGTCCTGCTAGATGACTCGCACGTGCCCCTAAAATTTTTACCACCTCCCCCCCCCCCGTATCCCAGTTCCTACTGCGCTGCCACTGACCATGCACACAGGAATACATAATATGCAATCGGGATTCCCTCAGCTAGAAATGTTTTTTTTCTGCGGTTATGTGCAGAGATTGTGTTTAAGCGTTTGCAAGGACGTCCCCGCATAATGAATGCAACATTCGTTTTCTGACAAACTGATCCCTTCTCACCTGCCGAGTCAGGTGACGTGTTGTTAGGGGCAACGCAGCGGGAACGACACCGCAACTTAATGTGGGATGAAGAACGAGTAGCGTACACCAGTTTGTAAAATTTATTTTCTCATTTTTTCTTTTAAATTTCTCATTACTTTTTTTGACTGTAGTTTTTTATCATATTTGACACAAGCTTTCTCAAGTACGTACCTGACTGTAAATTACTTTCTGTTGTCATAATTGTGCGTGACTTATCAATGTTATCACTTGTGTTCTGTCTGGGTGTAGAAAATGAAACGGTGAATTAAGAATCAGGAGTGCACAATGATTATTATATTATTTTGCTTTAATCACTACTATGATCTACATTCAATCTGTAGAAAGGAGCATATTTGAAATCATGTTTATAAATCACATTAACGGTTATCTGTTTTAGGATGGTTTCCATTTATTAACTGCCTTCTGGACGGTTTAACTGTTAAGCATTCTACTGTAGAACGGTCTTGTAGATCATTGCAAGGGAATATACTTCTCACTAACAAAAGAAATGAATCTAAATCAACAGGCTTGGCATCAATGCTTTATTAACAGATCAAGGGTTCAGGCAACATTTATTTGAAATATTTCTTGTTGTGTATGCAAATGATTTATTTTTATGCAATGATGCATGGCAGAACAAAGATTGTGCCATGGAAATATCTCAGACTTCCTGAAGTTCCTGTGTTGAGGTGGCTTTCAGATATATATGCACATAATGTAATATCAGGATAGAGTTAACCATTTAAATGTTGTTAACCTCCTATTCTTGCACTACACTACAAATTATTGCCGTCTTTGTAGGACCCATACTGTAGCTTTGTAAAGAAGCACAACTGCTTAACGCTGTAGATGAGAAGCATTACATATGGCATAACTTTGTATTTATTAAAAAAATAAAAACCCATAACTTTTGTTTTAGTATTGTCATTTCAATTATTACGTTGAATGTGACCTTTTCAAATAACCCCACTTCTCCCCAGGTGGGATAAACAATGTACAGTAATATACATTTCACTCGAGCTCTACTTTAATTCAGACTCTGAACAAATCAGACGAGTTTGAACTAGACGTTGTGAAACTTGTTATTGCGTATAGGAAAATGTTATGCTTAGTCATTTAGTATTTCAAATGTACTTCCAAAAATGTCACCCTCTCACTTGTTATGATGCTTTTGGTATCACAAACATTTGGGGTAAGTCACTACACTACACAGACCCCAAATTGCATTCAAATCCCAAACTTATACATTCTCTATTTCCGTTTTATTTTTTTCCCCCAAATGGGTGAAAGCATGAGAAACATCCCCCTGTAACATCTAGTCCAGCAGGGGGGTAAAATCCAATGTATAAACCCAGAACTGTTTGTGTTAATCGGAACGAGGAAACTCAGTTTACAATCTCGGGGTAACCATAGTAGTTCTCCAACTCTGCAAAGATGTCATCGGGGTTCCTGCAGCTGAGGTTACAGAAGCAGGCGTTAATCCACATGACTTGCCAGGTGAACACGGCCCCGTTCGGACATGAAAACTCCACGGTGATCGTCTTGGATTTGTAGGGAATGCAGCAGCGACTGTCTGCAGCCATGCAGACCCCACAGTATTTAGGGTGATACGGCTTCTTACTGACACAGCCTGAGATTGTCAAGTTCTTTGGCTTTTCTTCCCTGTAGATGTTCAGACACTTCTTACCATGCTATAATGAGATGAGAGAATGAGTTGCATGTTGTTAATCCCTATATTGTTTCAGTCTTGCAATTACAAGAGTATAGTATGTATAGTAAACAGTAGCCTGTATCTCACTACTGGTTTTCCTAAGTTAAGCAGGGTGGTTCTTTGCTAGTTCTGGGAACGGAGGTCAGATGTTGTTTTAAGTGGTGGTAAAGAGGCCAGTAGGGGGCACTAATGGTATATCAAATCCCATTGACCCAGAAGTCATTGCTCTCTGCAGCTTGGCTCTCATTCCAACACGGCTACCTAATCATCCCCAGCTTTTGATTGGCTGATTCATTATTCATTCCCTTATTTCCAACTGTATCTATGTTGCTGTAAATGATGACCTTACATAGTAAATATCAAGAACGGACATTGACGTGTAAGTTTGATGGTAAATCTACCTTGATGTGCTTGGTGATGTCCACCTCACAGGGCCTGATGTTGCAGAGGCGGGACTCTTTGACCATCTCACACCTCTCATTGGCATTGGAGATCCGCAGGGACAGTCCTCGGCCACAGGTTTTAGAGCAGATCGTCCATGACGTGGTCTGGATAACGCAGTTTCTGCTCCGACCCTGAACCTCTGCAGGAACAGCTACCCAAACAGATGAACAAAACTGTTGACTTGCAGTTGATTTTCATTTCTGAGCCTTATGGCTGCCAGCTACATTTGCATAGAAGGCTGCAGTACAGGCCTGGCAGAGCATCACCAAGGAAGATACCCAGCATCTGGTGATGTTGATGCATTGCAAATGTCAAGCAGTCATTGAATGGATAATCTAACAAATATTGACAATTATTTCTTAACATTATGTAAAAAAATTTTGGTACCCAAAATTGTGGGGGACCATGTACAAAAGGTGTTGTCGTTTCTGAATGGTTCATCGGGTATGTATGAATATCCCCTCAAATCAAAACTGACAGTCTGCACTTCAACCTCATTGTCATTGTATCCTTTCTAACTCAAAATACTAAGGTACAGAACAGAAATAACACAAATATGGTTTGTGGTCCAAATATGGTCCAATTAATTCTAATGCTCAATGTACATGACAATCTATTGCTATTTTTTTTAATGATGGTTTGGCTACAATTGATTTTTTGGGTAACAGCTCCCGGTAGACTGGAATTTAATAAAATATACGTTTTAAAACATGGAAAAACCATGCGTTGACAACATTTAAATAAGCCTCCTATTTTAAAGTGACTCTAGCCACCACTGATTTATTGATTAACTGATTGATTGGCTGACTGACATCTTGATTTACTCATTGATTGGTCACTTACCCTCCACTGCGTGTCTCGGGGCAGTCTTTCGTCCCTTCCTGGGCTCGTCACAGATCCACCGATCACAGCATTGTCCAGTGATCTTCACTCTCCTAGGGTTCTGGCACCAGACTCGTGGGGGTTGCGAGTCCCTACACAGGGACAGGCACCCGATGGCCCCGTTCACACACAGACACTGGTATTTACAGCTGGGCTTAAAACTCTGCCCGTTACGGTAAATAACACTGTCATATTGGCAGCCTGTGCCGACCATATCTGGCCGGGAAGAACAGGACAAAAGGCTTATGTCTCAGAAACATCTAGCAAATAAGGTAACCATCGCATCAACAATGTAGCTCCATTTTGTAGCATTTTCCGAAAAAAACAGCAAAATACGATAGGGTAATATTACATGAAACGCATGTTAATTTTCCATTCAATACTTTTTACTTTGTCGCTGCATTTCTTATTTTCATGTAGGATTAAAAATTACTGTGCTGGGATAAGATTATGTTAATGTTCTTATTGATGTATTTAAACAGGCTGCTCAGTTCTGAACTTCATCCCACTTATAATTTAGAAAAATGGCAGTACTAGACAACCTGGTACCAGCCTAAGACTCCATAGGGGATACTGAGTGAGTTAAGGGCAGGTGCGCCGAGGGAGACTTACATGCACACACTCCTTTTTCGTACCTAGGCTTGTCTGAGCTGTAGTCACAGTACAGTCCCTTGTGGTAGTCGCATGAGTCTGCTTCTGTGCACTCGTCACCCACCTGCCGAGCGCAGACTTTGCAGCAGTCACAACCGTCCATGAGGAGGCTCACCCCTGGGGCACAGATGGGAGGGGTAGGGGGGCACTCACAAGGCCAGTGGCAGTACTGTGTCCGGTTGTATGGCTCAAGGTCAGCGGGTTCTAGAGGTGGCGTGGAATTTTGGTTCTGGGCGTATGCCTAAATGACCGAGACAGGGATGAGATGTTTAATGCACTTTGGTATACAACATACCTAGGTAAAGCTAAATGTAGTAAATGCGTATTCTGTACTAATTATGTTCAATTCCAACTTGTCTTCACTCCTTTCCTCACGATCGAGGAAACGGATCGAGGACCTATCAATGTAAAAAAAGTTCTGATTTATTCATGAAACCGTTTGATGCAAAGGTTTTATGCAGTTTTCAGGCAAATCTGTGAGACATTTTTATTGGTCCTCCAAATCTTGGGTTTAACTTAAACTGTTCCAATGAACTTGACAATGTCTCTGACGGTTGAAAAGTAGCTGGAAGCATTGAAATAGGTTTTATAGCCTCCTCATGTTTTGTGAAAGTCAGTTATCTTTACTTTCAAGTGCACAGACATCTGCTAAGAGGAGCCAATGGTTGTTATATCCATGAAGAAAAACAACTCTAGTCAGATAGATTAGAAGGTATGTACAGTTGTGCTCATAGGTTTGCATACCCTGGCAGAAATTGTGAAATGTCATAATTGATTTTGACAATATGACTGTTCATGCAAAAAACCTGACTGTTATGTAAGGATAGTGATCATATGAAGCCATTAATTATCATATAGTTTTTTGGCTACTTTGTAAACCATACTGATAACAGAATCACCCAAATGGCCCTGATCAAAAGTTTTACATACCCTTGAATGTTTGGCCTTGTTAAACACACACAAGTTGACACACACAGGTTAAAATGGCAATTAAAGGTTAATTTCCCACACCTGTGGCATTTTAAATTGCAATTAGTGTCTGTGTATGAATAGTCAATGACTTTGTTAGCTCTCACATGGATGCACTGAGCAGGCTAGATCCTGAGCCAGAGGGGGCAGACCAAAAAATTTCAGCCAAAACTGCCAGAAGAATTTTTTGGGATACAAAGAAAAACCCACAGGTAACCTTGTGAGTCATACAGGCTAGAAAAAGAGGGTGTGGTTCTATCAAGGAGCACAATATGATGATACTTGAACATAAAATTTAATGAGCTGCATGGTTGAGTTGCCAGAAATAAAACTTTACTGCACCAGTGGCACAAAGAAGCCTGGTTACAATATGCCTGACAACACCTTGACATGTAATTTGGAGTGACGAGACCAAAATAAAACATTCTGATCACAACCATAAGTGCTACATTTGGAGAGGGGTCAACAAGGCCTATAGTAAAAAGAATACCATCCCCACTTTGAAGCATGGTGGTGGCTCACTGATGTTTTGGGGGGGTGTGAGCTCCAAAGGCACGGGAACCTTGTGAAAGATTATGGCAAGATGAATGCATCATGTTATCGAACAATACTAGCAGACAATTTGCATTCTTCTGCACGAAAGCTGTACATGGGATGCTCTTGGACTTTCCAGCACAACAATGACCCTCCAGTGGTTACCACGGCAAATGTTTTTTTTTTTGCAGAAGAAATACGTTTTGGAATATTGCATTGTATGACTTTGACAACCGGCTAGTGTGGACTTCTCTGGGAAATGGGAAATAAACACTGGTTAATTTGTTAGATTCGCGAAGTTCAATATAAGGAATCACTGCACATGGCTATATGCACTAGTAATGAAATTTCGAACATGTTTAGAGGCTAAAAGCACATTTTAAACTTGCCCCGTAAATGCGTAAAGGGAAACTGGAGCAGGAGGATAACACGGTTTGGCAATACAGATTGTTTGAGTTATTCTCGCTACTGACAGCACTCCAGATATCCAAACAACAGAGCTACGTTTTGAAATCACCTGGAATTCTCCTTCAATATGATCAAGCCACTCTGGGGAGATCTCAAACATGCGGTTCATGCAAGACAATCAAAGACTTTGCATGACCTGGAGGCCTTTTGCCAAGATGAATGGGGAGCTATACCACCTGGAAGAATTTGGGGCCTAGATTAGACACATTTTAGAAGCAACTGCACACTGTCATTGATGCTAAAGGGGGCAATACACCGTATTGAGAACTGAGGGTATGCAAATGAAAATCTAATTGAATCCCTAATGAGTCCATCAATCCAACTTTTTTTAACCTTAAATAATCACCTCTTTAAGAAGAAATTATAAATGGTCCAAAAGCGTGCCTGCATTTATTTTATGTCATTTTGAATTTAGTTTTTTATAACTAAAAAAAGGTGTTGCAAAAAGGTGTCAGATTTCATTTTCGAGGTCAGGTCAACATCTTTTCATTCAAATCGCCTATAGCATCATGTTTTTTTTCAAAGGTGCCCAACATTTGCATACAACTGTAACTACAGTTCAATAAATAGAGCAAGTTAAACAGGCAGATAATAAGAGGATAAAAGTTGAAAACCAGAAGAAATCAACTGTGCAAACTGCTCCCCAAGTGAACTTTCTCCTTCTGAAAAACTACATTCCTAGTGACCTCTCCTCTTTGGACAAACAAACACCAGTCCGAAAAGCAAGCACCGGTGTTACGGTTCAACTGGTTTTCGGATTAACTTGTGATCTTCCAGATGCGACGTAGGCGTGGCATGAGAAACCCAGGTAAACAATGAGACATCTAGGTGCCTGTTTCGATGCCTGTTATAAATAATGCAAACGTCAATAAATCGTTTAAATGTTCATGTTGTAATTCTTATTTGTGACACATCACAGTCCCGTT
>JACXGM010011016.1:0-25547 GCA_016801145.1 Umbra pygmaea | reverse complement strand
GCTGTGGGAATGGCACAGCTGCGCTGCATCCTCATTAGGGGGGGTTATATAAGCTTGAGAGCTTGTTTGAGCCTTTGTCGATTATTCTCTATATGTTTACTGAACGTCTATGTATGCTGGACCATCTTTTGTTTGAACAAGTAAAGCGACTCTTCTCACCTGCATTTGTCTCCAGAAATTGTTTCTTACGCTGACAGTACTGGCTGATGATCCAGCATTTCTAAGCATAGCATCTGTAAATTATAGATTACAATACTATCAGCTTTCAATTACTTCAAATATAAAATACTATTTATTCTATGGTTTGGCTGAATACTTGATGGCTATTACTAAGAGATGTGCATCCATATTGCCCTAGTATGCCCAGCTAATAAACATTTTAAATTCAATATATAAATCAATAATCAATGTCAATCCATTGCTGTCCATCTTGCATTAGTCCAGAGTTGTAAATAAATCTTGAAGGAGAGACTAGATAATAATTGTCTTGTCATAAAACTATGTGTGCCTATGTGAAGAGTCACAAAGTGACAAAACACAGACCTGGATGTGGCTGGCATGCAACCATGCATGATACACAGATTAGCTAAAGCTACTAACTGTTAGCAAAACACATTGTTACTGTTACAAAACAGATTGTAGACTATAGAGTAAGCTAGCACTGTTATTTCCTGACATCAAACTTGGAGAGTGGAGAGAACATAAGTTTACCTGATTGCTGTTCCCGCAGTTCACTCTTTCACTCTCAAATGTCTTTGTGACCAAAAGGATAGTTCCGCTCCCATCGAATTTGTAAACACTGACACTAGTGATGAGAAGTTTGCGAAAGATTTGTTAATTTTGAATTACTCTTTTTACTGACTTTTTACTGAGTCACGACTCAAATTAACGAAATTACACAAAAGATTTGATCTTCGTACTGAACGACTCGAAAAGATCTGAACTCCTCATCACTAATTGACACGTTTTGACATGAGGGGGGGGGCAATTGTGTAATTTGTGGGGCCCTACGCAACTTGTGTAGTGAGCGTATAGGTCCGCCCGGCTCTAGGGACACTCAAATTAATGTTATCTTAATTTTCATAGTGTTTCTTCATCTGGATTGAAATTTGTAATATATAAATTTGCTTTAAAAAGTTTAGGTAAGTTTATTATCTCTGTTAATGAATTCTGTTGTTCTGCTGTGTCATCCTGAATCATCCTTTGGCTTTTGGTCTTTCTGAAAATAAACAGGACAACACATCATAGCTTTTTCCTAAAAGATGGATCCTCAGCGTAGCTGTCATTCCATGTCAGAGAGACAAAGAGTTTCCTGCTCCTGTAATGTGATTACAGGCTGCTTACGTCCATGCTCCATCTCCTCTCCACCCTCTTGAATACACTCTTCTCTGTTTACACTGCAGTCTAAATCCGGTTACCTCAATAAAATCAACAGCCCATGTTCTGAGCAGGCAGGGAAGCATGCAGGCTGGCAGATACAGTAACTAGTCATTTTATCCAACTACCGTGTCCTAATGGCATAATGTACCTTAACTATGGCCCTATTTTTATCCAGAGTCCTATTGGTTCCTGGTAGTGCACTAAATAAGGAAATCCATTTTTGACATAAAGTGGATTGTACCTGGTTTTTAACCTGCATTTGATAAACATTTTACAACTTGTCCTCTGACCCCTTTTCCTCCAGTTCAGAGCAATTGTACACACATATACTTGGTTAGGTTAGAATGTGATTGGGAGAGAGCCCTGTCCAGACTGAACACAACCCTTTCCTGTCCTGTGTTTTAGGCCATGCCCCCAAAATGAGATTCCTGACACCAAGGGCTATAACCCAAAAGCTTTGAGGTCCAGCTAGCCCACTCCAGCTAGCCCACTCCAGCTAGCCCACTCCAGCGTCAGATGAAAATACTATGTTCCCTCCATCTGTTACAGTATCCATATACACTATACAGCTCTGGAAAAAAATAAAGAACATTGTAAAATCATCCGTCTCTGGTTTTATTATTGATAGGCATGTGTTTGGGTAAAATTTACATTTTTCTTTAGTTCCATTACTACTGAGAACATTTCTCCCAAATTCCAAATGAAAATATTGTCATTCAGAGCATTATTTTAGCAGAAAAATGACAACTGGTCAAACTGTCTCAAGATGCAGTGTTGTGAGACCTCGAATAATGCCCAAAAATATATAAGTTCATATTCATTTTTAAACAACACAATACTAATGTGTTAACTTAGGAAGATTTCCGAAATCAATATTTGGTGGAATAATAATAATTTTTAAATGATAATAATAATTGGCTTTCATGCAGCTTGGTGTGCTCTCCACCAGACTTTCACATTGATTTGGGGTGACTATGCCACTACTGGCGTTCAACTTCAAGCAGCTCAGTTTTGTTTGATGGCTTGTGATAATCCAGCTTCCTTTTGATCACATTCCAGATGTGTTTGGTGGGATTGATTTAAGAAAAATGTGCAGGGGTTTCTTAAATTTTTCCAGAGCTGTATATCTAAAAGTATGTGGACGAATGGTGAATGACCACATAAATTGGCATAGTTCTATGCTGTGTTGTATTGGTATAGTCTAGCCTTGGTTTCTAGGATGGATGGTGCTTACACAAATCTGCACATTTCAGACAACATGCACAGTTGTGATTTTTGGATGAATACGGTGATTGCCACAAATTCATTGGTTGTGGCCGGTCACGTGGTGTGGGGTCATGAGGTAACCAGGATCTGAGATAAATTAGATTAGCTCACATTCTCCCAAAGCTCACATCTTTTAATACCATTACCAACTAAACCACTTACATGTTTTCTCGTTGACTTTGGCTATAAAGACGATCAACACTAACGTCACACAGCTTGTTTACCTTTGCAGTCTTGGTATGCAGAGCGAAGTATGTTTTTTTTAGTAGAATGTCATTGAAAGTATTTGTGTAAGATATAACATTTAGCCAACGTTGTTCTGTATACTACATCAAGCTAATATTCTGTTGTGGGGATATGATGCATGCCATTGTTTGTAGGTAACTGAATACCATCAGTAAATACATTCAACATCAGTGCCTGACTTCACAAATGCTCCTTTGGCTAAAAGGGAACAAATTCCCATAGACACAATCCAAAACCTTGTGGAAAGCATTTGCAGAAGAGTGGCGGCTGTTATAGCAGCAAAGTGGTGGCCAAATCCATATTAAGGCCCATAGTTTTGGAATAGGATGTCTAACAAGCTCATATGGGTGTGATGGTCAGGTGTCCACATGCTTTTGACCATATAGTGCAACTGACCATTGACATGAGTGTGAGCACAACACTACTACAACTACATCCATGTTGGGTTTCTAACTGAACATCTATACAAATTTTGATCTCTGTAGTAAAAAGTATCTATTCCAGGTAAACCACTGTACCTAGAAGATCAGGCTGATGGATTTCACCCTCTATGTTGTACCCAGCATTATGCAGAACGCTGAATGGTTCAATATGATTGGACATTCCTGGTTTATTGACTTCTGGTTTGGTCTGTGATAGGTCAACTTTCAAAAGAAAATATAAAAAAAGGTCTGAAAATGCAAACGACTATTTCAATCAATAAAACACTTTATATATAGAGCACAGTTCATACAATGTTCATACAATCTCAAAGTGCTGAACACGCAAGTTCATGACAGTGAAGATAAAATATACAAAGTACATAAGGGAGCAATTTACATAAATATAAATATTTAAGAAAATTTACATTTATTATAATCTCCACTGGAATACAAGCCCCATTTAAAATGCAAGGCTAAAAATATATGTTTTAAGATACTTTTTAAAAATGTAAATGATTTCTTTATCTCTCAGATTTTCAGGCAGGCTGTTCCAAAGGACTGGACCATAGTGGCTAAAGGAGTCTTCACCAAATGTTCTAGTTCTGACCCTTGACACAACTAAAAGGCCAGTGCCAGATGATCTAACCGACTGGCTGGGTACATATCTAAAAAGAATATCTGACATATATTTGAATGGTCATCAAAGTGATTTATAAACCAATAGAGCAATTACATAATGTATTCTAAAACTAAAAGGCAGCCAAAAGTGACTTTAAAATAGATGTTATGTGTTCTCTCTTTTTTGTTCTTTTTAGGACACGAGCCATAGCATTTTGAATTAACTGTAATTTGCTGATATTTCTTTGAATAAGTCGTGACAGTAGATTTGCAATAGTCAAGCCTGCTAGTGATGAATGCATGCACTAATCTTTCTGTATCCATCTGACAAAGACACTGACTCACCATTGCAATATATCTTAATTGGTAAAAAGCAGATCTTATAAGATCTTTATTTGAGCCTCGAAGATACTTTTGGCATCTAAGATTATATGCCCAAATTCTTAACTTCGTCTGTTGAATCTAGATTAATTGATTTTATAAGGGATGTTATTTTCTCTCTTTGAGCCTTGGCACCAATTAACAATACCTTAGTTTTATCCTTGTTTAATTGTAGAAAATATTCTGCCATCCCCGTGTTTATATCAGAGATGCATTCAACTAAAGTTTCAGTAGGGCTGAAATCATCAGCAGATGCAGAGATACACAAGTGCCCTTTACATAGCTGTGAAAAGTAATACCATGTTTTCTAATAATGCTACAAATCAAAAACATAAACAAATGAAACAGTATAGGCCCCAAAGTAGAACCTTGAGGGACCCTAGATGATGTCCCTATTTTCCTCGAAGTATGTTCACCAAAAACAACTGAAGTCTCAACCAGTCAGGTAACTCCTGAACCAATTCAATACTAAGCCTGAGAGGCCATCCCAACTTTGCAGTCTACCACGCAGAACTTTAAGATCTATGGTATCGAAGGCTACACTTAGATCCAGCAGTAAGGAAAGAACGTTTAGCACCTAAGGTCATTTACAACTTTTATGAGTGCAGTCTCTGTACTATGCTGGGTGCAGAAACCAGACTGACATTTTTTCAAAAATATAATTTTTACTTAAATGATTATTTAACTGTATAAAAACAAGTTTTTCAAGGATTTTACTTGGGAGATTAGAAATTGGTCTACAGTTGCGTAGGTCTTCAGGGCCTAGTGCCTTCTTTTTAAGTAATGGTTTTACTATAGCTGATTTAAGTGCAGTTGGAACTGTGACTGAAAACAGAGAGTGATTTACAATAGCTTGTATTTCATCAACGGCGACATGGCCAAGGTAAAAGCAAAAAGGTGAAAGACGACACAAAGTTACACATGAATTACAAAAATTATACATTAATCACAGAAGGGAGTAAAAACAATCAAAAATACAAGGTGCAGATCTGGTAAATATATACATATGTACAGTTAGTGCAACAGAAGTCTGAATTAGAGAGGTAGATTAATTGGGATGTAAAGTGACAAGGCAAATACAACGGAGTAATTTACACTTGAGCATAACTGTGCGAATGGATAGTGTGCAAATTACAAATGATAAATAAGATACTGGTGCAACTTGGTGCATGCAGAGGCACCATTGGGCAAACTACGGCATTAGATCAAATGGGCAGATGTAGTGTGTGCATAGCATGTGCATTGATCAGACAGACTCTCTGATACTCATGATTTAAAGGAGGTGATGGAGACAGTGTTCATAATTTTTCGAGATTTTTGTAGTTTGTTCCAGTTGTTTGCTAGTGCTACCTGGAAGGAGTTTTGGCCAAAAGAAGTATGGACGCTCGGTGTGACCAGGGAGATGTACTGTACCTGCTTGAGCGCATGATGTGGAGTTATGCTGGATTCACACCATGCACTGCAAACTGGTTGCGTTGCGATGGAAGTCCAATCATTTCAATAGAAAGCAATGTGCATCGCTGCGGCAAATCTACCGGATCCGGCAAAATGTGGATGCGATGCGGCGGGTGTGTCGCAAGGGTTGAAATAATCCAACTTGTACAGTGCTTTGCCGTACGGCACCAGAACCGGAAGTAGATGTACCAACGAATCCAGCAATAGGGTCGATAGGACAGGTAAAAGACTTAAGGTTAAGTACTTGAAGCCAGAGAAACTAAAAGCATCGTCTTAGATTGTCCACATAGACTGATGCCTGACCTAGAGTAAGTGAAGATATTGTTATGTGTTGCAAACTCTTCACATTTGGAAGTTGACAAATGTGGTGGAGGGGGCAGGGTTCAAAAGATGGTCAGTTGCTGAGAAAAGCACTCTGGGATTATTTTGATGATCATTAATCAGTTTAGAGGATTATTCTAGGTAATTATTCTAGGTAATTATTATAGGTAAGATGTACAGTAGTTTAGACTTCCTCCAAGCACTTTCAGCCCTTCTGCAGTTTCGTTTTAGTTGATTTGTTTCCTCGTTCCTCCAAGGAGTTTTTCGTTTAAGAATAACATTTTAGTTTCCTAGTGGTGCAACAACATCAATGGTTGCATGTAGTTAGCTGAATAAATAGTTACCCAGATCATCGCAGGATGGGGGGAGGACGGGCAGTGGGATCTCATCAAAACAAGTTTTTAAATTCTCAACTATTACAGCTGAACGATAACGCTTTTTAACAATAAGTTCTGGGATACCACAGATTTTAGGGGTAAAATATACAGCAATGGTCAGAACTCTACAACAACAATAGAGGATATTTCTATTTTTTGCACTTGTGTAATCACTAGGTCTAATGTACGGCCCGAGATTGTGGGTAGGCTTATTGACATGTTGAGTGAAGTCCATTGAGTTTAATAGACCTCCAAGTTCATCGCCTAAGTGTCTACATGCAAGTTAAAATCACTTGAGATAACAGCTTTGTTATAGGTAGTATTAATAATGGACAAAAATTCAGAGAAATCTGTTAAAACGAAGGGACATGGTCTAGGTGGTCTATATGTAAAGTATAACAACTGGCAAAGAGGGCTGACATTTTAAGTAATACTGCATGATGGTCAATAGAAATGAAATTACCAACAGAAATAGACTTAGAGAAATAGCCATTTAAATGGTGTTGTGTATGGCTGGGGGATCTATCTGAGTGTGGGACATTCTGGGTGTTTGTTCTGCTTATTGTTCATTGTACGGTCAACCATAATAATAAAAAGAAAATACATGGCTTTTGGTTTAGTTGGTTATTATTTTAATATTGCTTTCCCTTGTAATTGTAACATTATGTTACTGTTTAACCGTGTTAACCTTAGTTTTCAGTTATTTTAAAATGTGAAGTAAATCCATTTCGATATGATTCTATTATCAGAACATTTTTAAACTTGTCCACTTATTATTTGCTATTGCTTTTTTTGCAGATCACCTTCTTGCTGTCAGATACTGTGCATGACAGGGCCTTATTCATTGTACTGTATGCACCAGTGGATCCCCCAGTTAATTCAAGAGGATGGGCTCATATTAATGTCTGGACTGGAGTAAATGGAATGGAGTTTAACACAGTGTGTGTGCAAACCCAGTGTGACATACCATTCTATTTACTCCACTCCAGGGATTTGGGCTCCATCTTCCCCTGTTCATCTTCCTCCACTGGTATGCAGATATTATTACACTAATGTGTCAACAGTCTTGTTTTTAGGGGATTGATTAAATGGTTGTGTTGACAATGGGATTTAAATTGTTAAATGGGATTTATTTATTTAATCGTGAGTTGCGTAAACATTGTGCTACCATTGTGTAACCAGCAAAAAACATGCTGGTGAGATTTCACGACTTACTGAGCGGTTGTGCTCTCTGACCACGTGCACATAAAGGCATCATAAATGATGGACCAGTGCTCGGGTTTCATCGTCTATCCTTCTCTACAGTCAAAGTGATGTGACTGCTCCATTATTGAAACACATTTCTTACCCGTGAATGACAAATCACTACACCATTAGGGAAGAGGATATTTTTTTTCTCCATCAACCTAATTTCAGAGCAACATTACCCTTACACAGGCTATGAAGATGCTGTGTGTGTCCCTAGATTTTTCAGGATTTGTAAATATCCTTTGGTTTTGGGAGTTGGAAGGAGAAGTGTATTTCTACCAGAGTGTTTTTCCCAGGCCAGATTGAGTCTCAGGGGTGTAATTGACAAAAGCAGGGGTGTGAGTGAGAGCTGATGCAGGCTGTGGAGAGTGGGAGGTTGGGTAGAGAAGCAGTGCCATCCACGAACACACACACATTTATTAGATATGCATAGTGTTATGTAAGAGTTTGTGATCTGTCGTGTACGTGGGTAGGTGGAAAACGCATTCAAAACCACACAGGAATACACACATGCTCAGTAAGGAATGGAAATGTTGCACTAATAAAACGACTATTTGTACTAACTCCTTGCCCCTAACTCAATAACCTAATTTGCAATAACTTAAACTTAACCTGTTTTTAAAACTTAATACATAGGGCCTGTTTCATGAAAAGAGATTAAGCCTCATCTTGGACTAAATAGTCAAGCTAAATGGAGATCTCAATTATGGTAAGCTTGATTTGTTAGTCCAAATCTAAGCATAATCTTTGTCAGTGAAAATGGCCATTAATGCTTAAACCTTTCACTAATTCTAAGCCTAACCCAAAATGCATTTTGTTTGTCAGGCCTGGCCAAAACATCCTCACTTTGAGTACACAAACTACAGGCCAATAGTGATTTGAGATCCACTTTCAAGTGGGTCGGTGCACTGCACACATGGAGCAGAGTTGTGACAAAAAGTATTCCAGCAATACCAAAAGGGATTTCTGTGAGAAAAAATTAGGCCAAACAAAGGCTCCTGCACAGAGCACAGTGTGCCACTGTCACTAGTTGGCTCTGCCAGGTAGGACACACTGCAGATGCACACATGGAAAAAAAATGGGCAAAAATACATCAATTTTTTTCTAACTACAGATACTCCGTGTATCTACAATAATATACAAAATACTTGTGTCAAGAACATTATTTAAAGGAAAATTACAGACCCCTAAATACCCTGAAATCATTGTGCCGGTCATATTTCCGACACTAAAAACACTTCCTCAATAAGTTTTGTAATTCCAAACTTGGCCACTGTGACTCTCCAAATTTTACTCCTATGACTTTTTTTTACATTTTTGGAAACTACATTTAGATTCAGGGAAGGAGTTCGGTTGACTTCCTGATCGTTATTTGTCCTGCCTCTGAATCGAGATGATTGGAGAAAAAAACTTTTGTAGTGAGTTTGAGAATACTTTCTTCTACTAAATACGTAGCTAAATAAGAAATGTTAGAGATGGGGGGTCCGCGCGGCGTAATGGACTAAGTCGCTGCATTGCAGGACAGTCGACATTACAATGGACATGTGTTTGAGCATGACCATGAGTTGTCTGACTTCATCCCGTGCATGATCCGACTAAAGGCTTCAGTGTTGGGTGAACAGTGCAAAAAGAAAATTGGGAAAAATCCATCCAAGTTACAGATGGATTATTTTTCAACAATGTCTATTGTAAGTGATGAAATACCGAACAGCTGGATGATTTTACCTTTGATGTAATTGAATGATAATTCAAGCCTTGGGGCAAAGAATGTAGTCAGTCGATCCAGTTGTAGCCGATTAGCATCACATAGTGTACCTTATATTTGTTTGTGGATGTACGCAACGTAAAATAAAAAATTATAATTGACAGAATATTGCTCAATCTGTATTATTTGGAGTTAGGAAGGTGGTATAACTCTCGACTTGGTGAGAATTATTGACCGAAAGTATTGTTAGGGTAGATGGTCAAAACAAAGAACAAAGAGAATGGGAAGCCTTGATTAAACAGAAAAGACTTAAGGCGGTGGAGGAAGTTGTTAACAGAGTCAGAGTCATGGATGGATTAAGGCAGGGAGTTCCAGAGTCTGGGAGCAACCCTGGAGAAAGCCTGATCAACAAAGCTCTGTAGCTTGGAACTGGGGATGATGAGGTGGCCTGCTGTACCAGAGCGGAGTGAGCATGTGGGTTGATAGGGGAGAAAAAGGTCAGAGTTGGGGAGGCAAGGCGTTGAAGGGCTTTATAGGTCAGGAGTATTTTATACTGAATGTGCTGTGTTACAGGGAGACAGTGGAGGTCACAGAGGATGGGGGTGATGTGCTGCCATGACATTCATGTCATTCACAACTATTTTTTCTAGTTATTTTTTCAGATCTTCCTCCCTTCCCAACTCCCTTTCTAATCCTGCCTTGTCGGCAGCTCCGCAACACCTTGTACAGATCTGTGGGATGACGAGGGGCGCGCACATGGTTAATCCAAACACATGTCGCCCGAGCCGCTGATTCTTTTCGCACGGTTCAGCCAACATGGAAGCCTTTTAGTCAGATCATTCATAGGATAATTACTTTCACCGACTACACTTCCGCGATTGAATTTACAGGCGCTTAATTTGAACACAGGAGTCGCTGGAGAGCAACGTGGCAGGATAGATAATCTGATTCATTTAACCCAAATCCCGGGCAGCACTATGCCAATTTTGTACTGCCTTGTGCAGCAGGCCCGGGGAAAGTCAGAGAACCCATGGTCAACATTCACAACTTTAATAAGTGAAGTCTCTGTACAGTGGAGTGGATAGAAGCCAGACTGAAGAGACTCAAACAGGTCATTGTTGAGGAGATGGTTTTGAAGTTGAGAGCCAACAGTCATTTCCAGGGTTTTGGCAAGGAAGGGGAGGTCGGATATGGGGCGGAAGTTTTCTAGGATGATGGTATCCAGTCCAGGCTTCTTTTAAATGGGAGTGACTGCAGCAGTTTTGTAGGTAGAGAGGACAGTGTCATGGGTGAAGGATAGGTTGACAATGCGTGTGATGTAGGCAGGCAGGTTTTAATCAGAGCTGCAGGAATGGTATCCAGGGAACAGGTAGTCATTCATGACACCAGTATAAGTTTAGATATAGAGGTAGAATGTACAGAGGTGACTTTGAAGGACAGCCAGTGGACATAGTAATTATAGTTGGAGGCATAGATATCCATAATAAAGGTTAGATTTCTCGTCCGCGCTGCTGGCCAATGGAGGTCGACGTCCGCACCTGGCGGCCATCTTGCCACAGACAGCTCGCTTACTCATAACATTGTGTGTTAATGGTGCATGTACTTTCAAATAACCATAACTTGCTCAATTTTCTACCGATTTTAAAACAGTTTGGTTTGTTAAAAATTTCGGAGATGTAGTTATGACACTGCATACCTTTTGAAAAAATTGCATATTTTATATAAAGCATCCAGAATAATAGCCACGTTATTAACATTTGTAAGAAACTAAACCGTTTGTAAATCCGTCAAGATTTCAGCGAGATTTGAGTATTTGTGATCACTCATCTTACATCAGGTACCATAGAGCCCACCAAGCTTGCCTGTGACAAGATGGCCACCGGTGATGACGTTAGAGACTCCGCCTTAAGTCATCTAGCCTTTATTATGGATATCTATGGTTGGAGGGGTGGATGTTGGGAGTGCATTGAGTTTTGTGATTTCGTCTTTAAAGAAATGAAGTAAGGTGTTGCCAGGCAGAGTGGGATAGCTAGAAGTGTCATCCTGGGGCTGAAGTAATTTATTGACCATAGCGAACAGAGTGAGTGACTTCATGTTAGAGCTATTGATGATGTTGGAGAAGTAGAACAGGAAGACCTGGCAATACTGAGGGCATCTCTGTAGGTGGAAAAGGTGGACCTGGCAATACTGAGGGCATCTCTGTAGGTGGAAAAGGAAGACCTGGCAACACTGAGGGCATCTCTGTAGGTGGTGATATGATGTTTGTAGGCTTCAGTGTGGATGGTGAGCCCTGACGATCTAGCCAGGCATTCAAGGCGGCGGCCAACCTCTTTCAGATAAAGGAGCTCAGGTGTAAACCAGGGTGATGAGGACATGAATTAAACATGCTTAACTTGAAGTGGTGCCAGGGTGTTGAGGGAGGAAGATACCCTGGAAATCCAGAGTTCTCGCGAGAGCACAATTTGAATTTGTTCAGCAAGTTACTCTGGCACCGAGTAATTCTGCTCATTAACTATGCCCTTGTAGCCGAGCTGCACCAATCACATCGGTGTATCTGATATAGGCGTGCCAGAGGTGTGTTAAACAAATGACGACATGACAGCACTGCGACCTCGAAGTCATTAGTAAACATTGTAAGATCGCTATGGAGGAACACCAGTTGTTTAAAACGACTTTGGCCACTACAATGAACGAGTTAGACTTGACTTTTTGTCTAAAAGAGGATCAGAAGACGGCGCTCTAATCGTTTCTTTTTTATAAAAGGACGTTTTTGCTGTTTTGCGACCTGATACGGCAAGAGTTTTATCTACCAGTTAGCTCTGCCATAGGGGCTTAGCGAAAAAACCACTGGTGATTGGTCTTAGTGTTATTCAATTGCGTACCTTGAGATTTTCAAATGCATGGTTGGTGCCGCCCCTCGAGTTGGGTCATTTTCATTACTCGAAGCCAGACCCATATATCCTCCGGATTTGGGTCTGGATTTTTCCAGGCTAGGAGGTAGACAGAGCACCTTTGAACTGGTTAGCCAGGTCTTCAGGGGTGTTGGGGGCATGATCTGCACAGCAGATGGCATCAGAAAGCTGGAGGGGGTCGACAGCCTTTATATTACCGAATGAGATAAGATGCATTTCAGTAGGGCTATAATGGTACATGGGTACTTAACCGTACTGTACAGTACAGGGTGCTATTGTGAGTTCGCACATGAACCCGAATACATAAGCCGCTTTCCGACCGCAGGGATTTTTGCAGTTCCTAGAACATAACGTTCCTATAACCCTTTTTTTCTTGTGTTCCGATAGAAGAAATTGCGGGATTATTTAGTTCCTCGCACTGCCGTTCCTATAACCTTTTTAGCTCCTACTCCAGAGCAGGGTCTTTCCATTTCCCCTTTTCCTAGGTCCACGTTGATTGGTCCAACTTATAAATTACACCGGTCGCTTCGTTTGTCTGTTGCGTATAATGCTACATATCATGCTGGAGCCTTCGTCTTTTGTGTTTCTGTGTTAAGTAGCTACACAATTTCTATGACTCTAGTCTAGTTTTTAAACGCTGCAGTTCGAACTCCGTTATTAGGACATTATCAACACAACATTATTTTTATACAGTTGTATCGGATGTCTTTTTTTAGCCTGGTAATCTGAAAGAACAGCAAGCTACGGTAGGAACCCAGCACTACTTGGGCTGAAAACAACCAGATCATCCGCATACATAAGATGATTTACACACTTATCTCCAATCATACACCCAGTGTTACAAACATTTAACTGTGAAATGTTGTATGTAGCGCTACACTAGTCTAGTGACAACGCTATAAAAGCCTGTTGCGGTGTTTGCGTCACTCCTTTATCCCTCTTATCAGTTCCTATGGCCACTTGACCAGTGCGAATGCAAAGAGCAAAACCGGTTTTGGGGGAGAGTAGTTAGTAGAACTGTTTAGAAGTGGACTGTTCCTAAAACTACGTTCATGTAACTACTTGGTCGGAAAGCGGCTATAGAGGCAGAGCTGGAGGATGTTGGGGGATTGTCATCTATTTCCCTGGAAGACGCACTGAGGTTATCAAACAACTCAACAGTGGCAAAGCCTTGGGGGTTGATGAGATCCATCCAGAAATGCTGAAAGCTCTGGGTGTGGAGGGGCTGTCTTAGATGACATGCCTCTTCCATATTGCGTGGAAGTCTGGGACAGTGCCAAAAGAGTGGCAGATCGGGGTGGTGGTTCCCCTGTTCAAAAAGGGGAAACAGAGGGTGTGTGGTAATTACAGGGGTATCACACATCTCAGCCTCCCTGGTAAAGTCTACCTCAAGATGCTGAAAAGGAGGGTTCAGCTGATATTCAAACCTCAGGTTGAAAAGGAGCAATGTGAATTCCGTCCTGGTCGTGGAACAATGGATTAGGTCTTCACTCTCGCAAGGATCCTGGAGGGAGCCTGGGAGTATACCCATCCGGTCTATATGTGTTTTGTGGATCTGGAGAAGGAGTATGACCGGGTCCCCCGGGTGATACTGTGGGAGGTAATGTGGGAGTATGGGGTGATCTTTGTATGACCAAAGCAAGAGCTGCGTCCGGGTTCTCGGCAGTAAATCTGACTCGTTTCAGGTGAGGGTTGGCCTCCGCCAGGGCTGTGCTTTGTCACCAATCCTGTTTGTAATATTTATGGACAGGATATTGAGGCATAGTCGGGGTAGGGAGGGGTTGCAGTTCGGTGGGCTGGGGATCTCATCACTGCTTTTTGCAGATTATGTGGTCCTGATGGCATCAACGGCTTGTCACCTTCAGCACTCACTGGATCGGTTCTCAGCCGAGTGTGAAGCAGCTGGGATGAGGATCAGCACCTCTTAATTTGAGGCCATGGTTCTCAACAGGAAACCGATGGAGTGCCTACTCCAGCTAGGGAAGGTGTCCTTACCCCAAGTGATGGAGTTCAAATACCTTGGGGTCTTGTTCGTGAGTGAGGGGACAATGGAACGGGAGCTTGGTTGGAGAATTGGCACAGCGGGGGTGGTGTTACATTAAATTTATTGCACCGTTGTCACGAAACAAAAGCTGAGCCAGAAGGCAAAGCTCTCGATCTACCTATCTAGTTTTCATTCCCACCCTCACCTATGGACATGAAGGCTGGGTCAAGACCGAAAGAACGAGATCCAGGGTACAAGCGGCCAAAATGGGTTTCCTCAGGAAGGTGGCTGGCATAAGGGGAGAAGCTCAGTCATCCGTGAGGAGGATTATCCTCTTTTTGGTGTCCATTCCTCTCTGCATGGTGTGCTTTGCAGTCACTTGTATATGTAACAAAGATCTGACCAGGTTTCTCATCTCCTTTGATTAGTTCATTTGGTACCTAATTATCTGCCCACCTGAATCTACTTACCTACTTAATTTAACCAATGCAACGTGTTCACTTTTTTTTTCTTCACCTGCATGAATTCCTTTTTAATTTGTTTTTCCACTATACACATGATTTCCTCTTAACCAACATATGCAATTGGGCAATATAAACCTGTCATGTCATGATGAATATTAAAACAATTTATTATTGCATATGTCTATGTTGCACTGTCCATGCAAGCAGCACTGTCCATGTTGAAATGTTTGCCTCATAATCATCTTAAAATTGTTTTATTAACCATTATTTATACAGGGAAAACAAGCTGAGACCCGAGTCTCTTTTACGGTTGTGACCAGTGATAAAACAATAAAAGAAACCTCAACTAAAAACTAAAACACAATAAAGGATACAATAAAATACAATGATGATGTTTGCGACAGTTGCAATAAAGCGCAATGCTGCATGAAATCCTGCATTCAAATGTTTCAACGCTGAAGCTGACCCATGCATATATTACATCACCATAATCACGCACTACTGTGAGTGAGGAAAGTCATGATTAATTTCTATTACAGTTTTTCCCGATTGCTAAAACACTAAAAGTGAACGCTCATAACAAAGCGTCGAAACCATAACGTTTGCATGCATTTGGTACACTCAGGCACCAAATGAATAAACACAATGTCGGCATGGCACCGTAAACAATTCTGTAACACGCGGTGTAAAACACTACACACATCGTGCATGTGTTACACACTTTGGCCAATGATGAAACACTCTGCAGTCAGCACGTCCATTCAATAGTTAAAACACACATGACATTAGCAACACTCTCACATACATTGTAAAACACTTAACCTGTAACTGAACACCAATCAGTCACTATATATAATTCAGGTATGAGCACCTGTCGTGAGACAATCGTGAATATGGAGGCTGAAGAACCAAGGGGAACGAGAAGATGAGGAAGAGACGGGAAAAGGGAGAGGAGAACGAGGAAGAGACAGGGAGGGGAGAGGAGATAGAGGAAGAAACTCTGGTAAAAACCAGACATCGGGACTGAAACATCATCGGCCAAAGGGCCATCGAGAATGTCGCCGGGCAGTGCGGGGGCAACATCACCAAGTGTGCAGCCATTAGTGGTCAGATGGTCCTACATCACCATGCCACCCTGGGTCCCTACAACACTGCACACATACTGACATTTCTGCATTTACTACATGCCGCGGTCACATAGGACCAACCAGGGCAGCCCATGTTCATTGTCAACTGGGATAATGTCAGTTTCCACCGGGCTGCTCTGGTCCGGGACTAATTCGCCAACCACGACTATTTCATGGTGCTGTACCTGCCCCCTTATTTCCCGGTCCTCAACCCGATAGGGGAATTATTTTCGGCATGGCGGTGGAAGGTCTATGACCGCCTACACATGCACGCGTGCCGCTCATGCGAGCAATGGAGGAGGCATGCGGAGACATCGAGGTGGGCTCGATCCATGGGTGGATATGCCACGCCCGGCAATATTTTCTCATTGCCTGGCATGGGAGAACATCACCTGTGATGTGGACGAGGTGACGTGGCCCGACCCCAAACGACGGAGTGATCCCTGACTTGTAATGGGAGTTGTTTTACTACCTGTACAATGTATCACTGAGGCTTGGTTTCGGGAATAAAAACGGTTTAAAAACTACAAATGACAGAAGTGTCTTGAGTAAAGTTGACCAGTGTGTTGGGTCTGTTTGACTGTTTATTGTTCATGTGCATGTGTGTTAACTATCGATCTGAAGAGGGCCTTTTGAAGTCAGAGTGTTACGTTTTGATTGCAGAATGGCAGTTTTGATTGCAGAATGGCAGTTTTGACATGGCAGTTCAATGTTAATCTTCAAGTGTTGTCTAAAGCATTCTTGTGTGTTGAGTTTTGACACAATGAGCCAAATTATGCATTTTGTGTGTTAGCAATTGGAAAAAACTGTAAAAAAGCCAATTCTCAATGTCAGTTTCCTTAACAGCTCAATAATACATATGTATACTAAAAGACAGAATATTATCTAACCAAATTCCTAGGTATTCATAGAAGAGAGCCATCCTAAGTTATGGAATGTGAATAGGATTTATGGCTCTGTGCTAGACACAACTTTGTGAAATAACAAATATTTCAGACCAAAATTGCATGAATTATGTTAGGAGGAAACTATCTTTTAAAACTGAATGATGTTAAATATGAATGGGAGGGACAATTATGTTTGAAAGGAACTAAATTTAAAAACAGAATTACACGAGTTATGAATATATAAAGCAGTGTACATACTCAAATCCTGGTGTTTGCGACTTCTAATCCAGATGGACACTTTGTGTGTTTTGGTCTCCATTCCAGGATGATGCAGAAATGTTGTGTTTCTGTAGACAGGCGATTGTCTTTTTTTGTTGTATTGTTAACCCTAACCTTATTCCTAAACTTAACCTTAGTAATGACATTTAACTAACTTTAACCGTTAGTATCCTCATGCCTACCCTAATTTTAACCATGAACATTTTAATATAATTTGAATGCTATGGAATTAATGGAATTTGTGGAATGTTCTCACATGAATCCGTGCAATGAAATGTGAAGGTGCAATGTAATAGGAGGACTAATATAGGCTAATAGTAAAATGTTCTGTTGAAACGTAGAAACCACTGCATATGTTGGCACATAACGTCATTTGTGTTTTCTAGTTTCCTCAGAATGTAATTTGGGAGAATTTCTGAGATGTACAGTTGCATCAGCAATAATAGCCTGTGATGTATTGCTAAGACAATTCTGAAACCATGCACAAGTGTCTACGGCCAACCATAATTAGTTCAGATTTTAAGAAGTAGAGAATGATCAACTGTATCAAAAGCATTTGAAAGGTCAACAAATAAAGCAACCGTTTAACTTCCTATTCACAGCCTTGACAATAGCATTCACAACCAATGTAGTGGCATTGGTGGTACTGAGCCCTGGTCTAAAGCTAGATTGGTATTAGTTAAATATGCAGTTGTTAGATTAGGAGTGCAGCAGTACATATATTAGTGACTCTAAAATGTTTTGCAAGATGATATCTATCAAGGTCCACCACTCACCAGTACCCCCACCTTTGTGTAGTGGCAACACATATGCAGTTTTCCAAATCTTCGGTATAACCAAAAATGTGAAAGTAAGTTTAAAAATATAAGTAAGAGCACCAGAGATAATTGGTGCAGCTCTAGCAACAGTCACTCTGGGTCAAGACAGTCAGCCGGCTAGCAAGAACGTAGAGGGAATGCTTGACTATTAACATAAGAATACCCCTGCATAACATTTTCAGTTTCAGTTTGTTCCCTGAAGTGAATGAAGTGAGGAAAACCAGGTCGTTTCCTGAGAGTATGTGCAGACCAACTGGCTGACGTCCTGACCGATGTTCCCTGAGCTCCACTGTTTTAAGACCACCACCATCATTCCAGTACCAAAAAAAATCTGCAGTTACCTGTCTCAATGACTACCGCCCAGTTGCACTTATATCTACCATCATGCAGTGCTTTGGATGGCTAGTCATGAGACACATCAAGTCCCAGATACCCGACACACTGGACCCCATGCAGTTTGTGTATCGTCCCAACTGCTCCATGGATGATGCCATCACCACTGCCGCTCATTTGGCAGTCACACATCTGGATACAAAGGACACTTATGTCATTCAACTCCATTATTCCTAAGCAGCTGGTAAAGAACCTGGATCAGCTGGGTTTGAACACCACCCTTTGCAATTGGATCCTGGACTTCCTAGTAGGAAGACCGCAGACAGTCAGGATAGGAAACAAGACCTCCAACACAACCATGCTGAACCATGCTTAAACCACAGAGAAAATGAGGCCCTGTACAGAGAGGAAGTGACACAGCTCAGCCCCATTACTATGCCGGAAGAAAAAAAACTTGTATCCTTTTCTGCAACGTATTCTTTTCTACAAAGAAAGTTCCATTCTATTTCGTGGAGCTCCGCTCGATAGGTGAGCTCTGCTCCTATTGGTTTATCCCTCCTGCGAAGCAGGACGCATCTGAAAACATTTTTGCCTACCCATCACTGACAAATGGGGTGACAGCGCGACCCCTACATAAGCTGGGTCAGCCCGCTAACACATCCTCCCTTTTACTTCTGCCAAAATCGGTTTTAGTAGCTTAAAAATGACGTTTTTGATTCCTGGTTTCATCATCCGTTGAACTACAACTTCAACATGTTCTTCCCCGTTCATATCACCGACAAAACCTGCCGATGTCACCGCTTCACAAAGAATGGCGAGTCTCATGTATTCTTGTGGTTCAGAAGAGTTGACCGTCTGCATCAGCGATGAAGATGTTCTCCTCTACTAGACCTCCCCCGGCAAAGGACAGAGACCACCATCAAGGCACAGAGAGAGGGCTAACCAGCAGCGCGAAACGCTTCCACTCCCTACTCCATAGGCTGTGTGTCGCGAGTCTGCCCAGCAGCCTCAGCGACCAGCGGGGCAACACAGACAAAGACCCGGCACCTGGACTACATCCACGTTGCCGCTGAACAAAAGAAGAAAACTACGACACCCTAGCGGGGTCCTCTCCAAACCTGTTCTGGTTTGAGATGTGTTTAATAAAGTGAACTTTTTTCTCTGTCTCCCTCACATTTGTTCCCTGTTTCTTCTCTCGTTATGGCAGAGAACCCTGGTCATATGTCTGTGCAAGGTAAAGTTAGACTGTTTCATCTGTGTTGTTTAATCAGAGCGGTGCTTGTGTTCACAATATGTTCCTATGCCGTGTCCCAGTTATGTCGCCTCCTCGAGTACGTTACATAACTGGGGCTCGCCGGGTTCGATACACCCCCTCCTCGTGAGGTCGACATGAGCAGTGTGTGAACACAATATCGCGAGCATGCTGTTATCTGACACTGTTACCTCTACAATGGTTTTACATGGTCTAGAGTGTATCGAGAAAAAAATTACTTTCTCGCTGTACACACTACTAATCTCACTTCTCAGGAAAGTGTCCCTAATAAAATGATTAAGAGAATTCTCACTCACAAACTCATAAAAAAGGTTTAATGCCTACAGTATACTTAACGTACCCAACCGGGCGCGCGCCAAAGTGACGTCAAAATGACGAAATCCCTGCGTGCGAGCCAAGGGCGCCCACACTCTTTTTTTTCAGCAGCGTGCGCCAAAGCGTGCGCCAAAGCGTGCGCCAAAGCGCAGTTAACACAGTTAATGGTTCATAATAAAACTGTAAATGGTTCATAACAACACAGTTAAGATAATCTTAGCCACTGTTGACATTAACCTCAATGTTGCTAACAGTTCTGCCATCGTTTACCTTTTTCTTCTTCTTCTAGTCCGTGAAAATATCAAAGTCGGTAGCCTCTCCTCAGTTTTTTTTTAATTTAACCTTTATCAACCAGGTAAGTTGACTAAGAACAATTTCTTATTTACAGCAACGACCTGGGAGCAATTAGGGTAAAGTGTCTTGCCCAAGGACACAATGCCTTTGGCTCAGTCGGGAATTGAACTGGCAACCTTTTGACTACAAGTCTGACTTCCTACCCACTGACCCATCTGTGCCCCAGTTGCGACACCAGCGTTCAGGCGAAGACTGCAATTTGTGTTGCGGGCACCACGCACAAGGATATATGGTTTACGGTGCTCCCATGACGTGACTTTGTCGCGCGCCAGGTCAGGAATCTGTAGTTTACAGTGCGCTTAAGGCCCCATCGTCTTCACTTACAAGAAGTACAATTGGGCCGCACTCTGATAACTTCTCCCTGCATGCTCTGTCTTTTCTCCCTCACACACACCACTCGATGAGGATGACAACGGCACTGTCAACGGCAATGACAGAGGCATTACCGGAGAATATATCCTCGGCCGTGTTGCCTTCAGGGCAGCCCCTGCACACTAAATCCTTTTCATGCGGGCCCCTCTTGGGCTCTTCTCCCTTGAACGGGTGGAGAGGAGTTGCAGCAGGGGCCAACCTAGCTTTTCACCACTTCCTACTGTCCGTGACACAGACAGTAGCTCTCCCACTCATTACTCGCAATTTCGAGTGTGGCATGGTTGTTGGTGCCAGACGGGCTGGTCTGAGTATTTCACAATCTGCTCAGTTACTGGGATTTTCACGCATAACCATTTCTAGGGTTTACAAAGAATGGTGTGAAAAGGGAAAAACATCCAGTATGCGGCTACCCTGGAAATCCAGAGTTCTCGCGAGAGCACAATTTGAATTTGCTCAGCAAGTTACTCTGGCACCGAGTAATTCTGCTCATTAACTATGCCCTTGTAGCCGAGCTGCACCAATCACATCGGTGTATCTGATATAGGCGTGCCGGAGGTATGTTAAACAGAGGACGACACGTCAACGCTGCGACCTCGAAGTCATTAGTAAACATTGTAAGATCGCTATGGATTAACACCAGTTGTTTAAAACGACTTTGGCCACTACAATGAACAAGTTAGACTTGGATATTTGTCTAAAAGAGGAACAGAAGACGGCGCTCGAATCGTTCCTTTTTTATAAAAGGACGTTTTTGCTGTTTTGCGACCTGATATGGCAAGAGTTTTATCTACCAGTTAGCTCCGCCATAGGGGCTTAGCGAAAAACCACTGGTGATTGGTCGTAGTGTTATCCAATTGCGTACAGTGAGATTTTCAAACGCATGCTTGTGCCTCCCCTCGAGTTGGGTCATTTTCATTACTCGAAGCCAGACCCATATCTGCTCCGGATTTGGGTCTGGATTTTTCCAGGCTAGTATGCGGCAGTCCTGTGGGCGAAAATGCCTTGTTGTTACTAGAGGTCAGAGGAGAAGAGCAACTTTGACTGAAATAACCACTCGTTACAACCAAGGTATGCAGCAAAGCATTTGTGAAGCCACGACACGCACAACCTTGAGGCGGATGGGCTACAACAGCAGAAGACCCCACCGGGTACCCCTCATCTCCACTACAAATAGGAAAAAGAGGCTACAATTTGCAAGAGCTCACCAAAATTGGACAGTTGAAGACTGGAAAAATATTGCCTGGTCTGATGTGTCTTGATTTCTGTTGAGACATTCAGATGGTAGAGTCAGAATTTGGTGTAAACAGAATGAGAACATGGATCCATCATGACTTGTTGGCACTGTGCAGGCTGGTGGTGGTGGTATAATGGTGTGGGGGATGTTTTCTTGGCACACTTTAGGCCCCTTAGTGCCAATTGGTCATTGTTTAAATGCCACAACCTACCTGAGCATTGTTTCTGACCATGTCCATCCCTTTATGGCCACCATGTACCCATCCTCTGATGGCTACTTCCAGCAGGAAAATGCACCATGTCACAAAGCTCAAATAATTTGAAATTGGTTTCTTGAACATGACAATGAGTTCACCGTACTAAAATGGCCCCCACAGTCACCAGATCTCAACCCAATAGAGCATCTTTGGGATGTGGTGGAATGGGAGCTTTGTGCCCTGGATGTGCATCCCACAAATCTCCATCAACTGCAAGATGCTATCCTATCAATATGGGCCAACATTTCTAAAGAATGCTTTCAGCACCTTGTTGAATCAATGCCACATAGAATTAAGGCAGTTCTGAAAGCGAAAGGGGGTCAAACATAGTATTAGTATGGAGTTCCTAATAATCCTTTAGGTGAGTGTATACTTCTCAGAGTGGCTAACAAGGTTTTTCGTCCCCAGATGGCTAATGATGTCACTTCGGAGGGGCCATTCCCCCCGGGGACGAGGAAAGAGGGTTTCACTCCTTTATTTCCTTGTACCAAAGAAGTCAGGGGAAATTAGACATATTCTAAATCTTCGAGCCTGTCTCAGGACAGGAAACAATCTGTCATTCAAGCGTTCAAGCGCTGCAGGCCCTTCAGAGTAGTGACAGTAAAACGCATCATTTTGCCGGCCTCGGATTGGACCCGGTGTGTCTGACCATTTCAGACTCTCTAGGCGCAGAACTCATGACGAGAGGGGGACCACGGGTACCTACATCCAGACCTGATGAAAAATATTTGGACCAGGTTTGGCAGAGCACAAGTGGACCTGTTCGCCTCAAAGGAGAACACTCAGTGCCCGCTTTGGTTCTCCCTGAGACCATCAGACAACCCCCCACAACGGGTGGATGCGTTCGCGTGTCCAAGGTGCCTCCTCTACGCTTTCCCCCTCTATGGCGTCTCCTGTACCTGATGCTGAGAGTGCGACAGGAGAAAGTGTCTCTGATCCTAGTAGCTCCAGAGAGACCAGGAGCTGCTTGGTTTCTGGAAATGATGGAGATGCTCTGTGCACCTCAATGGCGTGTTCCGTTCCGCCAGGATGCGCTGGTCCAGGCTCAGGGGATGATTTTCTCCCCCCGATTCTAATCCAACTCCTCCCTGGGCCCTGAACGGGAGAGATTGAGCTGCAGTGGACTGCCTTTGAACGTTATTTAAGGTCTCTACTGCTAAAAATTAAGCATGCAGATGGAGGCTCTTTGAGAGCTGGAGGATGACCCTCAGACTTGTGAGATTAATACAGTTCTGAGTTTTCTCCAACATCTATTGGAGGAAGGGAAATCATTAAGGTTTACGCATCAGCGATTTTTGTTTGTCATGATGGATGAGCAAATTTTTCTGTTTTCGTCCACCCCCCGTCATGCATTTCCTGAAGTGAGCGTGTCCTGGAGGCTTTACAGAAACCTCCTTCTGAACCTCTAGAGCAGGCTTCTCTAAGGTTGCTGTCTATTAAGACTGCACTCCTTATCGCTCTAGTCTCAGCTAAGAGAGTAAGTGACTTGTGTGCACTGTCGGTTCATCCGAGCTGCTGCATCATCAATGGTGATAATAGCAGAGCTGTGTTGAGACCGAACCCAGCCTTTTTCCCTAAAATCATTAAGACCTCTTACAGGTCTAGGATTTTGGAATTGAAGGCTTTCTCCCCTCCCTCTTTTCAGAATGAAAAAGAGGAGAGTCTACACTGTTTCCAGTTAGGGCCCTGGCCCTTTACGTGGCCAGGACCGCGCCCATCAGATCCTCACAACAATTATTTGTGTGTCACGGATCTGCAAGTTCTGGGGGCCGTCTGTCTATCGAGCTGGCTTACACCTCAGCGGGCCTACAGCCTCCTGAGGGAGTGAGGGCACACTACACGAGAGGTATGGCAGCATCTGCTGCACTCTTGGGAGATGTGGGGGTTGAAGAGATCTGTGAAGCTGCCTTTTGGGCTTCACCATCTCCGTTCATTAGGTTCTACTTGATGGATGTCTCTCCCTCTGACTTTGGTCACTCGGTTTTCCACTCCGGTCTCTCCGAGGGCAAGAACCTGTGAGTTAGAGAGAAAAGGACAGGCTATGCCCTTTTTCCTTCTCTCTTCTCTCTCTTTCTGAGGTATCTGTTTATACAACATTATTGTGGTCTTATTATCACCACTTATATACTGTATGTTGTTGCTTTCTGTTCCGTTGGTTACAGTGGGAGTTTGGCTGAGGAGGGATAGATTTACATCCTCTTGCTAGAGAGAGCATGGGGTGTATTGACTGTGTATTGGGATGCGTTCAACCTTGTAACGTTTCACTTCCTTTCTCTACAGTTCCTAGCAATGGCCTGGATTATTCCTTTATTTTTCTGGGATCGCCTTGCGATTTCTAGACATATTGGAGTGATCAGGGGTACATTTTGACAGCGCGTAGCTCTGCCCTAAACCACTAGGAGCAGAGCTCCCCTATGGGGTGGAGCTCCACGATACAGAACGATAGTTACCAGAGTTTTTTAAATCCAGTTCTGAGTGGAGCCCCATGTTTTTTTGCCTAATCAATACTCCAATTTTTGGCTTCAGTTTATTGGGAGGATGTGTTAGCAGGCCGACCCAGCTTATATAGGGGTCGTGCTGTCACCCCATTGGTCAGTGACGCCCGGGTATGCGAAAATGTTTTCAGATGCATCCTGCTTTGCAGGAGGGATTAAACAATAGGAGCAGAGATCCCCTATGGGGCTCCGCTCCACTCATAGAACTGGAGTTACTCCGGTAACTATTGGTCAACTAGCCTCAGCCTGCTCGCTTCTAAGCGAGTCACGTCACTTGACTCACTTTCAATTTGACCTCTATAAGCAGCTATAACTATAACCCTTTTTTGCTATTTGCCTAAATATTTGATCTACAAAAATATAAAAAGTACCAGACAGCAAATTAGTAATTATGAAAAAAATAATAAAAACAAAAATTTAGCTCCTGCCAGATCAGTGCTCTGTTACAAGTTTACTTATGCCCTGTCTTTTGTTGTCTGTGTCTGTCCTGTCCTTTGTCTGCCCTAAATGCTCTACTTTAAGTAGTAATTGCATTTCATGTATAAGCTATAGTGTATGTGCACTAAACGTAGCCTGTCTCAAATGTTGTTTTTATATATTTAAAATATAACAGCGTGCTCAGCGTGTAACACCACTTGATCCATGGTGTGGTCCATGGTCCAGCATGTGAAACTCATTTAGCTCTTAAATGTCTTCATAAAAGTTGCCTTTACTGGCTGTTTCTTTATTTTTTATTTTAAATACATGTAAAGGATCACACTGACCTAACAATGCCCGCATTTCAATCTATGAGAGGCCGTATAGGCCATAATTCATACTTGGTCTTACATACAACACCATAGCCTCACATATATACCATTATACTCTCACATAGATACCATTAAACTCTCACATAGATACCATTAAACTCTCACATATATACCATTATACTCTCACATATACACGTATAACATTATACTCTCACATAGATACCATCATACTCTCACATAGATACCATCATACTCTCACATAGATACCATCATACT
>JACXGM010011015.1:0-17463 GCA_016801145.1 Umbra pygmaea | reverse complement strand
TTTCCTTTTAAACATCCCAAGGAGCACTGTGCAAGCGATAATATTGAAATGGAAGCAGTATCAGACCACTGCAAATCATCCAAGACCCGGCCGTCCCTCTAAACTTTCAGCTCATAAAAGGAGAAGACTGATCAGAGATGTAGCCAAGAGGCCCATGATCACTCTGGATGAACTGCAGAGATCTACAGCTGAGGTGGGCGAGTCTGTCCATAGGACAACAATCATTCGAATACTGCACAAATCTGGCCTTCATGGAAGAGTGGCAAGAAGAAAGCCATTTCTGAAAGATATCCATAAAAAGTGTTGTTTAAAGTTTGCCACAAGCCACCTAGGAGACACACCAAACATGTGGAAGAATGTGCTTTGGTCAGATGAAACCAAAATCGAACTTTTTGGCAACAATGCAAAACGTTATGTTTGGCGTAAAAGCAACACAGCTCATCACCCTGAACACACCATCCCCACTGTCAAACATGGTGGTGGTAGCATCATGGTTTGGGCCTGCTTTTCTTCAGCAGGGACAGGGAAAATGGCTAAAATTGATGGGAAGATGGATGGAGCCAAATACAGGACCATTCTGGAAGAAAACCTGATGGAGTCTGCAAAAGACCCGAGACTGGGATGGAGATTTGTCTTCCAACAAGACAATGATCCAAAACATAAATCAAAATCTACAATGGAATGGTTCACAAATAAACATATCCAGGTGTTAGAATGGCCAAGTCAAAGTCCAGACCTGAATCCAATCGAGAATCTATGGAAAGAACTGAAAACTGCTGTTCACAAACGCTCTCCATCCAACCTCACTGAGCTCGAGCTGTTTTGCAAGGAGGAATGGGCAAAAATATCAGTCTTGCGATGTGCAAAACTGATAGAGACATACCCCAAGCGACTTACAGCTGTAATCGCAGCAAAAGGTGGCACTACAAAGTATTAACTTAAGTGGGCTGAATAATTTTGCTGGCCCAATTTGTCAGTTTTTTATTTGTTAAAAATGTTTGAAATATCCAATAAATTTAGTTCCACTTCATGATTGTGTCCCACTTGTTGATTCTTCACAAAAAATTACAGTTTTCTATCTTCAGGTTTGAAGCCTGAAATGTGGCAAAAGGTCGAGATGTTCAAGGGGGCCAAATGCTTTTGCAAGGCACTGTATGGCTTCTTAGGGTTCTTTCAAAAAGGATGTAGAAAAATAAAAACAGAAAATGATTATGATTTTTCTTTATTTCATATTGTGCCATATTCAATGTGTACATTTATTTTAAATACATTTTTTATAAAAATTCAAAGTCTTTCCTTTAAAAAAAAATACCGACCATATGTTTTTCTTTACTTCAGGTCCAGTGTAACAAGAGGTTAACTTTGAGTATGTTTTTGAGTATGCAGAGTTTGGCAATGCAGGGGTGATCCTTTACAGGTTAATTCACTCCCTCTATTTGTCCAATTCTAGTGCGAGCACATTGGAAGAGGCTCCTGTCAAATGATGCAGACACTGTACTTAATTGTGAGGTGATAAGAAAAATCACCTATCATTGATGGTACTTGAGAACCAAAGTTAGAAATCGTTTGCCTAATCTAATACTTTATTACACTTTTAGGGAGTTTAATTTTCAATAATTACAAGAAGAAGAATTTAGAATAGCGTTGCCTTGTTAACCACACTTACATTATAAAAAAATGTTGCAGTGGCATAACTGAAGGTGTTTGGGCAACTTACCGTGGCCACATGGGGAATTACCGAACACGCTGAGAATGATTTTTTTGTTACTGTCATGTCGGAAACATGACCGGCACAACGATTGAACAGTGTAGCAGTCTGGAGTGGTCCTTTAACACCATCATCTCAGAACTATTACAACAAAAACACAGAGATTTTCCAAATTTGTCTCCCGTCTCAATTCACACTGACCCCCTCATTGGCAGCTTTGCGACTCCTTGGACAGATGCTGGATGGCGAAGGGCGTACACATGGTTGATTCAAGCTCAAGTCATCAAGCCGCCAATTTTTTTCGCACTGTTTATCCAACACAGAAGCCTTTAGTCAGATCATGCAGTAGATGGTTAGGCTCATCAACTATCCTGCCGCAATTGAATTTACAAACGCCCAGTTTTCACACAAGGAGTCGTTTGAGAGAGCGACATGGCAAGGTAGATGATTCTGCTTGTCTATCCCAAATCCCAGGCAGCTCTATTGCCAATTTGCGCTGCCTCATTCTGGAGGTCCGGGGAAAGCAGAAGAACCAATTTTCAGGCTCGAACTACTGACTATCAACTATCACCCACTACGCCACACAGACCCCCCTCTATAGACTTGCGTTAACTCCAACGGTGAATCTGTGATTTTGGGATATTGCATCTTATCTGTGAATCAGTTACCTTTCCAGTATCAACAATCAAATTGCAACCAGTGGCAGCTGACCGGGGAAAAACAGCTACTAACGTAAGGAAGGGCCTTTGAAAACCTGTGAATAATGACTGGAGGGGCCCTCAGTGACTGCATATGTACAGGGCCCAGAATTCTGTGCTATAACACTGATGGCAACAAGTCTATGTACCACGGAGAGGTGCAGTGAGAATATCTTGGAAGTTAACACAGGTGGTTGTCTACCCACCTCTTTGAGATGTAGGGTGCAGCTGTCAGTTCTGCTGAGTTCTAATCATCATCACCCAATTTCACATGACAGGACAGTGTCACAGTGATCACCACAAAGTCACAAAAGTGGAAGTATCACCAGCAACAGCTGACAAAATGACACATTAACTTCTGATCCGGCTCTACACATCGATCGTATAACCCAACCTTACTGCTTTAATCACCGTCTGGTTTTTCTCTGCACCTGCTCACTGCAGAGATTAACAGCTTGAATTCAGTAGGATGCGTAAATGGTCAACGGCTGCCACATGCCCTCCATCAAGGTCCTACATGGTAGGGAAACATGCAATCAAGTTAAGTGATGACCCCTCTTACCCTATCCACCAACTGTTGATCCATACAAAAGGTCAATCATTATAAAACTAATACATTATGATACCTGATTGGCTATGCTGTAGCCCTCAGCAACTGACCAACCATCACATGGATTATGCTTACCACTTCTAGCAACATTCACACTGTTAATTAAACCACTGCACTAAATCAAAAACTCTGTTCACCTCCCTGCATGTACATAGATAATGCATATATTGAAACTGTAAACCTTTACCAACTATAGGTTATCATTTGGCAATTACTCATCCCGTTTTCTCATATGCCCACAATCCATTGTATGCGTACTGTACATGCACAGTATCTAAACTTAACATAGATTTTTGTCTATGTTGCTGGCCATTAGCAGCACCATTACACCAATTAGCATTTTCTATTGGTATACACTTACTAAGCAAATTAATGTGATTCAGAGTCTGACTGGGAGAAAAGGTAAATGGGGATATGCCTTCTAACTGTTTTTGTAAAATTGACATGAGATTAAAATGTCACATCCTCACGACCCAACTTCATTAAGGACTCCAGAATTTAAATGGGAAGATACTGTCCTTTATTTGGCTGTAATACCAGTTACTTGTTTTTGAAAGATGTCTGTCAATCTAGCCTCTGACAGAGTGAAGATTCTGCCAGGTAACACTTTAAACCACAGTTGATCCGTCAACTCCAAGGAGCATTGAAATATTAGAGCAACATTTCTAAGCAATAATGACAGATAATTTAACGTGCAAAAGCTCACACAAATACTCAAACCCAACACAAATTGCACCAACAACCTTAGGAAAATAAAAGGTGTAGTTGTGCATTCAAAACATAAATGTCAACACAGCAAATTATTGCTACCCAAATACAGTATAATAAATGTGTCTATACAGAGTTAAAAGCATAACAATCTTCATTTGCATAGGATATTTCATAACAGCTTTACATTATGTAACTTCCAACTATACAAAAAAAACTGACAACAATAATGTGTGTGAGTGTTTAATTTACAATCTTGGTGGATGTCACTGCGCCCATCCATGGCAGTGCCTGAGTTGGTGACTCCAGACCTACTGAATCCGTTTCATGTTTTCTGTTCACCCAGACATAATAACGCCATATCTAACCAATAGATTGTTCTGTCTCATCACATCACACTATAGAGGCAGATACTATGAAGCAGGATTTGGGGACAGCGAACTAACTTCAGGTTGAACCCTGGGTTTTCAGTCTCACTTGTTACCGGGTAACTTATGCTGCAGACCATTTGAGAACAGATAAACATGAATGAAAGCAGCCTACTGACCAATCAAATCAATGACCCCGTGGAGCTTGGTGTGCGGATAATGGTCTCTAAGAAAAGCAAGCATACCCAGAGACTTACAAAACCCTTTATAAAAGATATAGATTCTCAAAGTAGGGACTTATATCTTTGTTAGCTTCTTGAGACGTATGTTGCCAGTGCGACACATATAAGTTGTGTGTAACAGTCTCCCTTAAGGAGACTTTACATGTTGTTTAAGTTGCTCCCCTATATGTGATGTTTATATGATTTCTTACCTGTGTGTAATTTTGTTGGTTTGGTTTCCCGTCACTTCATGTCATGTGTTTCATTCACCTGTTTCTAATGTTCATTACACACCAGCTGTAGCCACTATCCTCGTTAGTAAGTGTATTTAGTTCTGTCTGTTTGCATGGTTGGTGTGGTTAGTTGTTTCGTTGTCAGGGTTCAATGTTTATATAATTATAGAAAGAGATGCTGGTTTGCCCCATGTGGCAGTATTTATTTTATAACTATTTTGTGTGTTAGCAAAACACGTTTGTTTTCAGATGTTACTCGCATTTATCTCCCTTAGCGCTCATATTGTGACATCAAGCACAGTTCCACACACTGATTGCATAGCGTTGCATTTTTTTGCTACAGGTAGTTTAATGTATGGTGTGGGTGATGCAGAGAACCTAAAGAAAAGCATGGTCTGCCGTGCAATTCACAAGGTTGTGCTTGCTCTAACAGAGCTACTGATACATTTGTTGTTCCCAGGCCACTTGCCCACACAGAGGGCTTTTCTGAAATAGCAGGTAGACAATAACCCACGTTGACTGTTTTTTCTATAAATAATGGAGAACCTATGATGTTTACTGTTGTAAATTAAATGCAGCATACTCTTTTCATAGGGTTCCTCAGAGTGGTCGGTGCCATTGATTGCACCCATATACTGTATTCTTAATTGTTTGCCCCTTTTGAGTGAAATATGCGGCTCTGGTAGACTTGTCCATGTCTGTGATTGGTTATATTTTATGTGAACATGCCTGTTGCTAGATTGGGAAAACCTGGGTTGATTTAAAAAATTGATAGCCACCGTCGTGACCACGCTTATGCGGGTTTGCAATTTCTAGGCGTAGTGAAGCTAGGTAACAAAGAAAAATCCTGGGTGAACTTACTTCATAATATAGGCCTCTGGTTGTCATTTCTCCTCATCTGTGTAGTATTTAAGCCCTCTGTTTGTTTGTTGTCCATGTTGTTTGTTGTTTATTTTCTGTTTGTGTTACTGGCTGTCAGAGTACTAAACACAGCAAAAATTAAATGTCTTCTCACTTTCAACTGCTTTTAATTTCAGCAAAGTGAACATGTGTAAATATTTCTATGAACAGAAAAAGATATAACATCTTTTATTAGACATGAACTGAAAATGTTCTACAGATTTGTGATGAACATATTCAAGATCAAAAGTTAAAGCCAGTATCTGGTGTGGCCATCAGATGCATTCATTAATGCAGTGCATCTCATCCTCGTGGACAGCACAAGATTTCCCAGTTCTTACTGTGAGATGTTATTCCACATTTCTGGGGAAAATGGCTCTAGCCCTCACCCTCCAAACCAACAGGTCCCAGATGTGCTCAATGGGTGTCTTCACTGGCCATAACAGAACACTGACATTCCTGTCATGTAGGAAATCATGTACAGAATAAGCAGTATGGCTGGTGGCATTGTCATGCTGGAGGGTCATGTAAGGATAAGCCTACAGAAATGGTACCACATGAGGGAGGAGGATGTCTTCCCTGTAACGCACAGCATTGAGTTTACCTGCAATGACAACAAGCTCAGTCTGATGATGCTGTGACACACCGCCCCAGACCATGATAGACCCTCCAATTTGATCCTACTCCAGGGTACAGGTCTCGGTGTAACGCTTATTCCATCGATGATACACTTAAGTCTGACCAGCACCCCTGGTGAGACAAAAACGACCAATTAAGCATCAATTAAATGCCACAGCCTGAGTACTGTTGCAGACCATGTCCATTCTTTATTGATCACAATATACCCATCTTCTGATGGCTACTTCCAGCAGGATAACACACCATGTCACAAAGCTGACATCATCTCAAACTGGTTTCTTGAACATGAAAATGGGTCAACTTTACTCAAATGGCCTCCACAGTCACCAGATTTCAATACAATCCAGCATCTTTGAGAGCTGGTGGAAATGGAAATTTGCATCATGGATATGCAGCTGACAAATCTTGCAGCAAGTGCATGATGCCCCAATGCCAGTATGGACTAACATTTCTAAGAAATGTTTCCAGCACCTTGTTAAATCTATACCATGAAGAGGCAGTTTTTTAAGGATGTTTTGAAGGCAAAAGTGGGTCCAACACGGGACTGGCAAGGTGTACCTAATGCAGTGGTGTGCGGGTGTATACTCCTATATAATCCTGCAGTTCATTTTCTTGCTCTTGTTATCTGGCTTACTGAAGTTCTTATCAAGGCCCTTGGGCGTCTAAGCCACACTGTTCAGCTGCTTGTAAAAATGATTGCGCTGTACCATCAATATGATGTACCATCCATCAACCTTACTGTGGGTTTGATTTGCAGTCTAGATCATGTGCTCCATGTGTGGAAATTGGGATACAAAGGAAGGAGAAGGGAGCTTTACTTTGAACTCACTCTCATCGCCCTTCCTTTCCCTTTCTCTATGCCTATCTGCCTCTGATCTTTTACTCCTAGCTTCATAAAGGAATGATCATACCTATATCCAAGTAAAGAGAGAGAAATGTAAACTGACAACTTCATCAACACACATTATATATTTTACTATCCCTGGGGGGTTCCCAAACATAAATCCCTTTTAAAATCCTACCTAAACTGCATTTTGGTTATGGAGTGCCCTATGAGACTAACTCTAAAATGAACATCTAACCTAACTCTAACCTTATCCTAATTCCATCTCCAAACTCTAAACCTATAACACAAATAGCAATATCTGTGTCATGTTGTTATGATCTTGGTTGTGAGGGGAAGCGAGTAAGTACACATGCATATATCTATACTTATGAACCTTTTTGGGACCAAATTTTTTCTTCGCAATAATATTCACCTTCCTGAACAGCTAACTCTAGTAAAAACATTAAACCTAACCTTAAGACTAACCCCCAAATTCCCAAACCATTCATATGTAAACCTAAACTTAAGTATTAATGCCTATAATTCATTCTAACCTTAACTCCAAAGCTCTTATTGGTGAGGAGCCTCAAGAAGTGCCAACAACTATAGTAACATGTACAAACACCAGACATCCCCTCTATTGACCAGAGCAGTGTAGCCAGCATGATAGCATACTGTTAACATAAACCCAGCCTATTAGCAAACAATGTATTTGTGTACTTTTACAGACAACCAGTCGATGCACTTATTGTGGGAAGCACAGGATCAGTCTGTGAGACCTTACTTGGCAAACCTACAGTAGCAGACAAATGAGACTGCTGACAGCAAGCAGAATCAGAGACAGGAGATTAGAAATAGAGATTAAAGGTGATACCTTCAAAGCAGATGATGTGTGCCAGACGTTGCAGACCTTTAGTGATGATGACTCTGGGTTTCCAATATTCTTAAAAGTTCACCAGCAACCAATCAGTGTACCGTATGTCATGTGAACCATCTTTTCTTCTGTTAATTATCGTTGCTCCTAGCTTAACTCAATCTTTCTCTGCTAAAAAGCCAGCCGGCTTTTCTTTAAGTACTCAAGGTTATCAGTTCATCGAAAGGAGTGACAAGGTTTCCGACAGCTAGTTTTATTATCTGCAGTGGGTTTAATGAGTTTGGGTCTTGGCCTGTTTGATAATTAGATGGAAGATAATGCATCTGTCAGAGCCTGTGTCAGACTGGTATAGAGCATTAGGGTTGTGAAATTTCAGGTTGAAACATTGAATTTTGTTGCAGGTATATTTTATTGTTTGTGTCTTCAACCTGGGCATGACAGAATATCCTGATCTTGGGATTTGAAAACACTCAAATGTCTTCATCACATAATTTAAAGCATTAGTACTAAGCTAATACAGTGTACATTTGTTTTACAATGTTACTATACACAGAACAGCAATACAATTATGGCCACCTTCACAGCAGCTTCATACACAAACTGTGATGCACTGTGTGTTCTGACAACATTCTATCAGAACCAGCATGAACTTTTTCACTAATTTGAGCTACAGTATTTTGTCTGTTGGATCGGACCACAAGGGCCAGCCTTTGCTCCCCACATGTATCAATGAGCCTTGGCCACACATGACCCTGTTGCCAGTTCACTACTTTTCCTTCCTTGGACCACATTTGATAGGTACTGACACACTTCATACCAGGAATACCCCACAAGAGCTGCAGTTTTCGAGATGCTCCAACCCAGTCGTCTTGTCATCACAATTTGGCCCTTGTCAAAGTTGCTCAAATCCTTATGCTTGCCTATTTTCCTGCTTCTTCATTTTGTCCTCAAAGTTGATGTGTCTGGCCCTCATACAATCATAGCAACCTAATCATCCCCAGCTTACAATTGGCTCATTCATCCCCTTCCCTCCCCCCTACTACTACACGGTCCATTGCTATAGAAATGAGAATGTGTTCTCAGTCAACTTGGTTATGATTGGAATATCAATTGGTGAAACATCACAAATCAAAAACACATTTTTAATTATTCATAAATTATTAAATTATTCATAAATTATTTCCAATTGTAATAGTTTCATTTTTTCCAAACCATAGTTTTCTACCTTTATTGAGATCAGAGCTGCCAGAGCCCAACCAAGACACTGATGTCCAATTTTACTACCCTCTGTGGGACCCCTGGAATATTCCAACAGTCGAATCCTGGTCCACCAGGAATAGCTCCAAATGATGAGGCTGAAATGTCATTGAAGTGGCATTTTCCCCTGGGAAGTGTAGTGTCCAATTTATAGCGCTATGATATGGAACCTGGCTATTCAGTAGGCTAAATACAAACAATAAGGTAATTCAAAGGAAGATGTGAGCTGGCAATACATGTGTTTCTACCAAAACCACTTTGTAAAGTTTACATTCAAAATGCCTAATCATTCTGTAAGCCCATCCAAGAGGTGATGAATAGTGTATGAGAATGCTAACAGTGTAACCCATGTGATGTGAAGTGTAAATAAATACCTTAAATTATGTTCTTTCATTGCTAACCATATTTGACTATGAGGGGAGAGAGAGGGGATAATTTCTTGTTGATTCTTCGTCTGTAAGCTACCATACATAATGACTGTCTGACTTTCATACCAATGAAAATGAGCAATGGCTAAACAGATTCCACAGTTTCCAGTATTCCAGTATGAAATACCTGGAGAACAGAAAATCAACAACTACATTTATAATTAATAACATTTAAGATGAAGCTTTAAGAAAATTAAGATTTTGAGGGTCCATTATATTTCATATAGATACATCTGCTGCCAGATTTTGGATTATTTCATTCCTTAATCCAAAAAAACACATGAATAAGAAAGAGACCATTTCTTCAGTCTAGCAGCTGTGCTGGGTGGCATATCTTTGGGGAGGTATTATAAAATGTAATTTCATACTTAATTAAATGTTCTGTTCTGGGAGTATTGATTCCACTGAGTTTGGACTCCATGGGCCATACTGGGTTTGCAGTTTGCACTGAGAATACTGGATACAGAATTGACTTAAACTGGTGTGGGACTGTGAATACTACATCACGTTGTTACATGAACACAATGATCACATTGATTTACTTATTGAAACCAGTTAAGAGAGAAAAAGAAACAAAGTTGAACATAACAGGTGCACATGAAGGAATGTCCAAAATAAAGTCTAAAAAAACAAATAGTTGGAGTGAGGGGATTTAGATTTAGATTATAGAGCAGGGGGATGTAATTAGGGTTTTGTGTTAGGGGAGATGAGTGGTTGGGTTACTGTACATCCATTTTAGAATGGTATATTATCCTTTCAGAAGATTATAGTGTAGATAGGATAAACTGTTTTACATAAACATCCCCTGGAAATGTATTTGCTATTTCAACACAGTGGTTTAAGGAACACATCCAGTAACCCTTCATGCCCCTATTACCATAAATCTTACCATCCTGAATTTGGCCCCTCCTCTTAATGAATAGTTTACTGTTCTTCAGTTAGATAAGTCATATTCTGAGAGGCCTTTGTGGGTCTTTCAGGGCATATTGAATGAACACCATTGAACTACTATGTCTGTGTTTCTTTGCCATTACTGTAATAGAAATACTTAAGGCTGTATACTCTCAATTACACTGGCTAGAATTCTGTTCCACTAGATTGGCACCATAACCTATATAATGTAAGTCATTAAGGAAACAGTGCCGAAAGATTACAACACACAAGGAAACAAATTTGGCCTAGTGACTTGTTATTAATAAAATACAATTGAGTTCCACTAAGGACAGATTTGCCAATTGTTTCTAATCAAGTACCAGGCTAAATTAGTTCAATTAAATTAAAAGAACCCAAATTACAAATGAAAGAGTGTGTTTTTGTCACAGGAGTCCCACTCTGGGACTCCTGTTCCTTATGAACTACTGTTATTTCATTTGTATATTTGTGTTATTGTAGATGCCAGTATTTATGTGCTGTTGTTTCTGTTTTATGGTTAAATATGAGTGTATATATGGTGTGCTGTGTAGCGCCTTCCCCTCTTTTACCTGGTGCTGGTAGGGACTGATTGCGCCTGATTAGTATATTACACCCAGCTGGTAATGTCGGTCCCTATATCAGGCCAGGTGAAGGAGGGCAATTCATTAATAATCTGTTGTTGCGTGTGGTTTATGTTACTGTTTCTCCAGCGCTTGTTTATCTAGTGGAACCCTCTACTCCATGTCCTCGCCACGTATTTGCGAGCGTATGTAGTCTAAAGTATACTTGTGAGTCCCTGCGTATTGCCAGGTATTTAGTCGTGTTCTGTGCCACGAATAAGAGTACAGTGTTATATTGCCTGAAGTTGTGCTGACTCTATATAGTGTCTGTTCCATTGGATGCAAGTCGGGAGTATATGTTAATGAAAACCTGCGTACCATCTACCTGCCCGTGTCCTCCTCTCTCCAACACACGAGATAACCATGACAGTTTTGATCAAAATCTGCTGCGCCACCCTCTACAGATGGCTTCTGTAGACTGAGATGCCACTTGCAATAATTCTGGGTAATGGAGGAGTTTGAGAAAGCTACTTAAGGAAGAGCAGCCAAGCAATATAAAAGTCAACAGATTTGTCACAGTCTTATAGATATAAAGCTATTTGGAGTAGACTGCTGATGCCCCATCATTTTGTTAAACTGAGGAAGTACCACATCATTATACCGTTTACTTTTCAGTGTAACATTAAATTGATTAACAATACAGGTGTCCTTAAAAATATGACAACATTTTTAATCTTTTTGAAATTGTGATATAGTGGAGCGACTAAGTGATATAATCGTTCAGTTTATGATACAAGCATGAAAATTGGCATGAGCAGTCTCCATGGGTCACTTGACAAGAAAATTGTCAGAGCCCCTTGAAATTTCAAGATGGCGGCCATTTGTCAAGATGGCCAACACCTTAGTGGAGCAGTTAAGTGATATAGTGGTTTATTTGGTGATACAAGCATGGAAATTGGCATGAGCAGTCTCTGATGGTCACTAGATAATAAGCCACCGACAGCTACTTAATTTTTCAAGATGGCGGCCATTTTTAAAGATGGCTACCACTTTAGTGGAGCAATTAGGCTTAAGAAATCATTTAGTTGGTGATACAAGCAGGAAAATTGCCATGAGCTGTCTCAAAGGGTCATTTGACAAGAAGCTGCCCACAGCAACATAAAATTTCAAGATGGCAGCATCTTTTCAGGATTACTGCCACCCGCCATGTGGATCTTTAAATGATACATTTTCTCATAGAAATGTATTGGGTTCCTTAAGAGACTCTGTCAAGAGAGGTAGTTTGACTGTGTTTTGTCTGACTCCACACCCATGACCTGTCCAGTTTGGTAAAGCCTGTCAGGAGTTGCCTCCCACCAGCATAGCTCTCTCCCTTACCATGACAAGTTTTTTTTTTTACTAACAGTTATTAAACATGTCAAAATAATACTGAGAGGTGGGGAAACAAAAATAAGATTAACAAATTAGCACAGTTGTGGTGCTGAACGGACAGTGCACCAATTTTTTTTTCAGCGATGACTAATACTGAATGTCAATAAGAACAGATCCAGAGGCAACAGTGATTCTGGCTGACACAGCCATGGAACCATGACAAACAGAAAGTACCTCAAACAATACTAAGGAACTAACATGAAAATGTCCCAGTGATAGTCTGGTGACAAAATAAAACATGATGCGCCGATGTGGCGAGGGGAAGCCGAGCCATAGGCCTACACCGGAAAACATAGAGGACTAACACTGACAAAAGAAACATGCAAATAGGTTCTAGCAGGGGCAACTACATAGGCATGTGCAACTGAGTCCATATCTGAAGCACTTACACCTAGTACATGCTTGGTTGCACCCACATTTGGTCAACTCCCAACAACTCTCTGCAAAAGGTGGAAGTGGAGTCCAGGGGCCTCATATATAAACGTGGCGTATGCACAAAAGAAGACTTAGGCAGCTCTCTACGCAATAATTGGGATTTATAAAAAGCAAACTTGACGGGAAAATGTGCGGTCCTTCACGGCAACTCTGACCCATACATACGCACAAAAACGGGTAGAACACGTGAAGCTGTCTGAAACTGCAGACCGTTGTGTAGCTATACAAAATCGAAATACTGCCTCTCATTAATAATATGAACATTTTACAAAGCCATTCTCACAATCAACAGCCTGTGGTAAAATACAAATAAAATAAAACAAGATTTTAGCCAAAGTAAATGCAAATAAAGACACATTTGCAAAAAGAACACTCAAATATGTTATGCAATTATATTGGCATGTAATTCATCCCAATAAATAATACGGTAAACAGAACAAAATCATGTTTAAAACTGATATTCTTGTCGATGTCTCTGTCTGGCGGAGCAGAAAAACAAATAGATGATGATAGATACAGTGCCTTGCAAAAGTATTCGGCCAGTTTTTTTTTGTCAGTTTTTTATTTGTTAAAAAAGTTTGAAATATCCAATAAATTTCGTCCCACTTGTTGTTGATTCTTCACAAAAAATTACAGTTTTCTATCCTGCAAGTTTGAAGCCTAAAATGTGGCAAAAGGTCGAAATGTTCAAGGGGGGCGAATACTTTCGCAAGGCACTGTAGATAGATAGATAGATAAATAGATAGTCATTTTTGTCCATTGGGTAAAGTAGTTTTCATAGTATATGTCATCATCAGCTACAGAATCATAATGTTCATTTATATGCATTTAGTTCGTTTCATTTTTAAATGTGTTCCATCGTGACGCATGTCTTAACCATTTTCAAAGGTGCAAAAAAATAAATTTACGCAGAACTATTTCCCATTTACAATTAGATTAATACCGACATCTGGAGATTATCAGATACAGTCAAATGGATGGTTATAAAAAGCCATTCCATTGCAATGCGTATTGACGCAATATGACTGTTCTTGCGCTGTTAGAAGATAATAATAATAGCCAAATAGTGCATTTTATTTAGTGGCACCTTTCATAATAACAGGATTTCTGGCGACTGGCACTTTCCACAGGGAATTGGCTGACAGGTCAGGGTTATCTCAGCCAACCCTAGCCGGGTTATGCCAGACGTGTTAGGCTTGTTGCATAATTAGCCTACATGAACTTCCCCCAACCATGGCAAACTTTCGCGATGAAGCGCTAGACGCTTTGTGGCATAGACTTTGATGTCTGACCACATTTTTTTATTTCGCCCATGGTCCGACTCTCAGGCTGCATTCACAGTGTCTGCAAACTTTTGCCACTCCAATGCTTTTTTGGCATTAGTAATGGCCACACTGTGCCCTCCAAACAACATTTTCCTCCTCTTTTACACCTCGCCAACAATCATTTCTACTTCACATTGAGTGAAATTTCCTTTTTTGGTTTTCCTCTCTCTGTTTGCCATGATTTCTCAATCAATGAATATTAATTTTGGGGTGTTTCACTGACTATTTATGGGCGTGACATGCAGCCGCAAAAGCTGCGACACATTTAGAGTTGATTGTGATTTATAAATGTAAAACGGCATAGGACGTGCATGCGCACGGTTTTATAAATCTGAATATTTCTTTGCATACGCACGTCCTATATTTTGTCCATACGCCACTTCTGACAAAAATCTGCCGCAAAGTTTTATAAATGAGGCCCCAGACCCTTCTTAGTTCTGACTGAAAGTGTGTCTTGGCAAGGTTCATTCACAGCCCATTTCCAAAGGGGCGTCACGAACGGACGCCACTCAAATGCCTCTCGGCGCAATTGGATATATCAGACTTTTGCAGAGTCGAGTTGGCAAGACTGTGAAAACATCTTTTTTTAGATATGAAGGCTTTGAGTGTTGTTCTTTGCTCGGTTTTTAACAAAAAGGAAACGTTCAAATCGCTCAAAACAGACGCGATAGCTGATTCAAACAAGTGATATTTCGGATGTTCCATTGCAGCAGCCATCGTTGTAATTGTCTGCTTCAACCAATGACAGTCTAAAGCTGCGCTATCGTCATTGTATAAAGCCTACCTCAACGGTTGTGATTGGTGCCTCAATTTGGAAAAATTGGAAATGGGCTTGGTCAGACTGACTTGCAGAGCAAATCTAAATTTGCCAGAAGTCCATCAGGGTTCTCCCAGGCTACATTCCACGTGGTCTTTGGTAACATTACACACGGTAAAATCTGACAGGGTTACTTTACATAAAATATTTATGCAAACTCATTGCCTTAAATGTAACGTTTCCTGGTTCCTCATCCCTGTGAACTACATCTTCCCCTTCCTGGACTGATCAGAACTACATTTCCCATAACCCGGACTCAATCAACCAAATTCCATTCACCTGCTCTCACTCAGTCAGCATTTAAGACACACACACACTCCATTGCCTCTTTGCGAGGTAATGAAAGTACTATTAATTTCATACTGAGCATTATATTCTTGTAAATGTAATTCTGGCCTGACCCCTGCATTGTTTTTGAAGTATTCTGCCTTGGATTATCCTTTGTACCTTAGCCTACATTCTGCCTTGCATCCATTAGTCTGCCGGTCTTATTCTCAGTTCAGTTATATAAACTCTGCTTGTCTGACTGCCTTCTTCAGTACATAATAAACATTGTCCTTTTTTCCATTTGGGAGTGAATCATTACATTAAAAAAATAAGTTAACGGAAGATAGTTATTTTGATTTAACGGTCAGTTTAGTTACCATTACTAATTTCCGTTAACATATTTTAAGTAAAATAACTCTGTAAGATTTTACAGTGCAGTGGGTTGGTACTTCTCTGTGTAAGTAAGTGTTTTTGGATAGCCATGTCATTATCCAACACCACTCATGTCCCTGTCTTGAAATGTGACATGTGCTTGGTTAGTGCCTTCTGTCTTGTAGGCTTTGATACAGGAGCGATGTTCTCAGAAAGAGCAGGCTAGAAGAGCTGAGCTGGTGCAGTCAGGGGTCTAGTCTGCTTTTCAGGACACGTTCGACCAACTTCACTCTGACATTTGCAGTGCCTGGCTCATACTGCTTTTTCACAACCCATTTCTTGGAATGTTTGCAAAACACGTTTGAAAATGGGATGCCCTAAAATAAAAGGTTACAAAAATATTTATTTTATATGTCTAAACACACCAGTATGTTTGAACAATTTTTTCTAGATCTTTCTGTAGATGCCTGTCATGGACCACCGAGCAGAGGTCTTCAAATGCAACTGACTCTGGGTCCAGCCACGTCTTTGTCAAGTGCTGGTCTGAAGTCAGTGGTTAATGTTTGCTTCCCCTTTTCTTCATCAGAAATGTGATGCAGCAGGGATGCCCATAGTCTATGCAGTACCTTTAATAAAATAGAGTATAATTCATCACATGTGGTATTACAAACAAAATTCTAAAGAAATTATTTTTCAAAATATTAAACATAACGTGCGGTAGTCTATACACTGTAATAGAGACCTACCTGCTTGTCACCACCACAGTTGGCTGTTAAATGCCACAGGTTATTGCCAGAGATGGGAAGTAACGAAGTACAAATACTTCGTTACTATACTCAAGTAGATTTTTCCGATATTTTTACTTTACTTTATTATTTATTTTTGTGCCGACTTTTTACTCCTTACATTTTTAACACAAATATCAGTACTTTCTACTCCTTACATTTTACAAAATTGTCTCGTTACTTTAGTTTCAAATAATTTCGGTGGAGTTACCATTATTATTTCTCGCGTCATTAATACCGAATTCAATCTAATTGGATGGAAATATACATTGCATTTGACGCACCACTACAAGACGACTCGACAGATTCTGTGGCATTCATTTGCGGCGAATCATTGCGGCTTAATCGCGGTAACGTTAGCATAGTATTATGTATGGCGACATGATTGAAAATGAAGAAAACGGAGATCCCAGAGATTCCACAAGCAGCAAGGCATTCCCAATCATCCTTGGCCTTATCTGAGAGAGATGTTTGACATGGCGAATGTGCTGCAAATTTGAGGTATACATTTGAACACTTTGCGGTCTCTCTCTTTCTGTCCATCCCAGACACACACACACGCTTTTTCACTCACTCACTGTCCTACACACAATAACATTATGACACATTCAACATCACAAAAGGTGTGTATATTTGTCCTATACACAATTACATTGACACACACTATACAGATGGTCTGTACCCTAGTTGCTCCCAAAATCTTTAAGAGATTCAGGACAAATCCATGCACATCTACATACTTAAGGGCATACATCACTTGCCATTTTTATTTTGCTGGATGTCTATTTGCATATCAATAAATATTTTTTTAATATAATGCACCTCTCTCTCAACGTCAGCAAGACAAAAGAGATGATAGTGGACTTTAGGAAGCAGCAGAGGAAGGGCCTTGCCCCCATACACATCGATGGAGCTGAAGTCGAGAGAGTTTCAGAATTTAAGTTCCTCGGTGTGTTCATCAGCGACAACCTCACATGGTCCAGACAGACAATCTCGGTAACAAAAACTGCCCAAAAGCGCCTATACTTCCTGAGGAGACTCAAGAAGTTTGGCATGTCTGTCAGGATTTTAACAAACTTCTACAGGTGC
>JACXGM010011014.1:0-25547 GCA_016801145.1 Umbra pygmaea | reverse complement strand
ATAGTCATGAACGCAACCATTAGTCAATGACATCAATAGTCATGAACGCAACCATTAGTCAATGACATCAATAGTCATGAACGCAACATTAGTCAATGACATCAATAGTCATGAACGCAACCATTAGTCAATGACATCAATAGTCATGAACGCAACTATTAGTCATTGACATCAATAGTCATGAACGCAACTATTAGTCATTGACATCAATAGTCATGAACATAACTATTAGTCAATGACATCAATAGTCATGAACGCAACCATTAGTCAATGACATCAATAGTCATGAACACAACCATTAGTCAATGACATCAATAGTCATGAACACAACTATTAGTAAATGACACCAATAGTCATGAACGCAACCATTAGTCAATGACATCAATAGTCATGAACACAACCATTCGTCAATGACATAAATAGTCATGAACACAACCACACTCATTTTTGACATGTGCTGGGGACAAAGACGTTGTCGGAAGTGCTTTTTTAGAAGTGCTGGCTACCGTTTCATAGACTGGGGGGAGGGGTGCTAGCGGTAGCGTCTCATTGACAGAGGCTGCTTCGGCCCGCAGTACAGACTGATCAGAGGCTGCTCAGTTTAGACCAGCGGTCTAAATTATGTTGCTAAAAAACTATGATGTATAACTACTATCAGACTGGACCTGCGGCCGCGAAACACTGGCGGCCTACTGTGTAAATTCCACACTGTAATCTACGCTTATGTATACACTGAACAAAAATATAAATGCAACACTTTTGTTTTTGCCCCCATTTAACATGAGCTGAACTCAAAGATGTGAGACTTTTTCTATGTACACAAAAGGCTTATTCCTCTCAAATATTGTTTACAAATCTTTCTAAATGTGTTGGTAAGCACTTCTCCTTTGCCGAGATAATCCATCCACCTCACAGGTGTGGCATATCAAGATGCTGATTAGACAGCATGATAAATGCATAGGTGTGCCTTAGGCTGGCCACAATAAAAGGCCTCTCTAAAATGTGCAGTTTCATCACACAGCTCCACATCTAGGAATCACAAACAATTCAGTAGGATGCAGAGCTGGCCATTGTGCTGAATCCACCGTTTGTGGCTTCAAATCATTGCGTGGGAGCTCCCTCAAAACCTGCAACATCTGTGGCATTGTGATGCGTTTATATATATATATACACATGCACCTGTCTAATTTTGTTTTGATGCATATTGCACATTTTCTGTTAATCCAATGAACCTAATTTCACTGTAATATTACTGTGTCCTTCAGATATTTGATAGATCAAAATGAAATTGCTGATCCAAACACCCAATTAATTATAAATTTAAATCATGGAAACTGTCAGGGGTGCCTAAACCTTTGCATACGACTGTACCACACACCCTTGCGCCTTATCGTTGAAGTATCCAGTGCACAGAGCCTGCTTACCTGGCCATGTATCCCATGATGTGAGCCTGAATCACCATGGCTGCTTTAAGCACCTCCATCTCCCGCTGCTTCTCTAACCGGTGCTCCAAAGACTCCCGCAGGAAGACCTGAGGGGGCCGAGAAAGGCCGAGATAGAAAAGGTTTACACATCGCTCCCTTTTACCGAACAGAAACATGAACTACATGATCGGTGATTTACCGGATTACAACGGTATATTTTGTTTCTAGGTAAAATAATGGTTTAGAGCGTTGTATGCTTGGTCTATGAACTATTTTTGTGTACAGCGATGTTTAATGCACTCCTGCTATATTTATATTCAGTTGAATACTTGAAAAGTGAAGCCTAGATCTATTCCACTTAAGAATAATATTTAATAACTGTAAACATTCACAAATATAGAGGCGAACAACAGCTTGAGAAACCCACTCGCATACACATCTACATTTAAAATCAATTACAAACATAATACAAAAGAATGCCAGACTTCAACACACTTAATTGTTAATCCATCCTTGACTCTTTTGTTCAAACCATTGCACCAGGCGGTAAATGTTAGAAAATCACCAAGGCACAGCGTTTAGTAGTTCACTTTGTCAAATGGGACTTAGTCCGGCTGCCTTGTTTAGGACCCCAGCTGTCTTCTACTGATAGGGAAATCAGCCTCCACAGTTGCCTTCAGGTTAAGCCAATTAAACAATTAGAAAATTGGTTCTAGGATGTGATCTCAGGTGAGGCTGTTAGTGGACAGAGTAAAGGCTTTTATTGGCTTTGTTATGTCCAATGAAGGAGGACAGCACGTTCAGTGAGACAGGGTAGGATTACCTGTTGTAAATGTCGGAGAACCACGTTGAACTAAAATGTAAACCTGAAAGGGCTGTTGTCATTGGCTTTTTGGATTTAGGTAATCTTTCATAGGTTTGATTTTACAACGGGCACACACACATGCATACTCCTTAGCCTTCTTAATCATGAACCCATTTCCATTTAGCAAAATTCAAATCCCTTGTCTCATTACAATGCATCAGCTGCACCACCAGTGAACTTTTATATCCGGGCTGTTGTCAGTAAGGTTGAATAGGTCGTCCCTTAGAGAACAGGAAACATGTGGAGACCCAGAGGACACGTAACTTCCAGGAAATTAAGTTTGTAGCCAATAAACTCACAGACAATGGTCGCGACATGTGCCCCATGAAATCACTTGAGGATAACGCTGTGGAACTCACTTTGAGAAGCTTAACCCTCTGGGTGCTGAGAGAATGGGTTTATTGGACATGCAAACACACAGAAACACACACACACACACACATGGTAGTTGGCTATTGATAAGAACATCTGCTAAATTGCTGAAATGTAAATTTAATTGGACAAGGACATAATGTCATGTGGTTATGGTATTCATATTTCTGTAGTTTAATTTTAAAGCAGAAGAGGTAACCTGAAGGTTAAGTTTTGCCTTTTTGTAAGCTATAGGGGTGTAAAGTTTTGCCTTTTGGGTGCACTTAAAACACAGACCCATATACATAATGCGAGCGTCCGAAGAACACATTCATGCCACGCACGCACGCACGCACGCACACGCACACACACACGCACACACACACACAGTGTCAGTGCTGTCCCCACAAGGTCACGCTGTGTTCCCTAATATATCTATCCATCTGTCCTTTCCTGTTAAAACCACACCAGCATGCATGCAAGCACTCACCAAACACCCACTTCATATTACATAATGAAGACCAATGAGGACAGTGTGACAGACCATCGGGTCGTAGGGGACAGAATCCAATAACCTGAATGTTCCAATATTTATGATGAAACACACACACACACACACACACACACACACACACACACACACACACACACACACACACACACAAGGAAGTACTGTAGTTCCAGGACCTCTAGCTGATGGCTGTGGTTGGTCCTATCCATCTTTGTAAAGTTATTCTTCTCCAGGGCTGTACAATGAGCCCCAACATAATTGTGCCATGCAGAGGTAATGTTAGCCTACAGACTTTGCTTCAGCAGAATGGATGAAATAATGGTCCATATAGGACCTATGGAGCATTAAGAAAGGGCTTGCACAACGGCCGTATGTTCTAGGAAAAATTAAGCACTGGGGGAAGCATAAACCATTGTTTGGGTGGTTCATTAGCTTTCCATACTGTTGTTTTGCAAATCATCTTTTTTTTTCTTTTACTTTATTATGCTCAGCTATGCAAGTTTGATATTCATCCCTCCATGAGATAATAAAAACATTTGTCATTTAGGAGATTTGATCCAGTAATATTTTGTTTACTGGTCAGATGATTTAACATTTAGGCTACCTGCCACAACTTAAAATATTGTAACACATTAATGGAAAAATCCAGGAACGAGGCTGTAGTCACTAGCTATCATCAAATACCCTACTGACAACGGATAACAAATACAACGACCATGCTTAAAAACTCTGGGCTTCCAATTCTCACCTTGGTCTTTCCCAGCTGCCACTCGGCACTGCTGCTGTCATAGATGTTAAGTAACTGTACACACAGTCCTCGGGCATCTCCTGGTGCAGACACACCCCTCATTAACACTTTGTACCTGAGGACGGCCCAGTAACCAAAAGACATTAGTGATACTTCCAATCTCAAAACGTTAAGATTCACTTTCTTGTTGAGACATTGTTTCACCTGGTAGAAAAGAGAGTGCTGTGGTTTATTTGTGCCAAGTTGACATACTGGCATAATTAATCACTGCTCTTCATACACTTTTTTGACACAAATGACACCTGGTCAGAACTCGCCTGGAGCAGAAATCCTGGAAAGGCCTCCTGATTGGGTAGCCCGTACGGCGGATCCTCACCGTCTCCAGCATCCCCGAGTATCTCAGCTGGTTGAGTACCACCGTCTGGTCAAACTGCTCCGGCATCTGATGGCAGGAAAGTTGTGGGAAATGTGTGAAACTGTGTAGGTTACACGTACAGTACAGAGGGAACCCTAGTTAAGAAAACTACCTATCAAGTTATTTCCACATGTTAGAGTGGTAAGAAATTACTTTAGTTTATAAAGCATCTTTGACTGACCTGACTTTATTTACCAACGTCATAAGCTGAGCAATGAGGTTTCCCAACTTGTAGAAATCATTTTTTGAATCTCTCTAAATATATTATATTTATTAGCCCAACACGCCCATAGTGACTAGAGAGTGTCCAGAGAGCAATCTTAAGACACAAGGACCATACAACAGCATGATGGTCTAAACTCTACAGGAAGAAAGTGGTTGCGATCTAGCTGTTTATTTTGCGGTTTGACAGCTTGAAATGGCCATACCAGGTAGTGATTTTCCTAACCAATATGGATCACGGCTACAAGTCAGTGACCCAACGTAACCTTGGAATTTCATGGCTAACTCAATTGACAGTGATTCTATCTAGAGAATATGTGCATATGAATAGCTCGTAGGTAATTTGGTCTACCACTGTTGTGTATGGCCGGTGTAACACCTAACCCATGTTCTAACTAGTAAGTCTGACAGTAGCTCCAATTCTAGCAAGAAGTTTTCTGAACACCAAACACTGCCAATGTCTCATTCACAAACTGTACATGAACACTAAAACACATCTGCGCCAGCCACAGCTATGAAAGTACTGGGGAGGGTGAGGGGAGTGTGGTGCAAAGACGAGTGAAAGTCATTATGGGGTACCCAGCACCCTTCACCTCAATGGGCGTAGGGGGTTAGCAATAAGAGAGGGCTTTCATGGTTCAATAATGCCTCTTTCATTTCCATTTCATTGAAAGGGCAACACACCAGATTATAGCAAAGAGAAGAAGTGATCAAATTCACCAATGGACGCAGATCACTGACTGAATGACGCCCTTTACAGCAATAGGCCAAAAGGACACCTCATTAGCATACATCAAATTTGCATAATGATCTAGACAGGCCAGTCCTGTGTCACAAAGGCCTGTGTCAAAGGAAGCTGCCCTCTCCTTCTGACTGACCGTTTTTCTGCTGTTTCTGTCTGCCAGATAGACTCCCTTTCTCTCCTGTAACTACGTCTCTGTTCTTTTTAAAAATGATGTGATTTCAACTGAAATGTGACGGTCTAATTTAAACTGAAATGTGCCTGTTTGATTTAAACAGAAATATACATTCTGATTTCAACTTTAAATGTGTTTATGATTACTAATTAAATGTGTTAGCAAATAAAATGTGTGCCTGATTTAAACTGAAATGTGTCTGTATGATTTAAAATTGAAATGTGTCGGTCTGATTTCAATTAAAATGTACTGTATGATTTCAAATGAAATTTGTCAGGTAAAGATTGGTAAAGATGGGGTGAAGAGGGTGAAGAGGGTTAAAGGTGGGTAAAGGTGGGAAATGGTGGATAATGGTGGATAATGGTGGATAATGGTGGATAATGGTGGGTAAAGATGAGCGAAGGTGCGTAAAGATGGGTTAAGATGGGTAAAGATGAGTGAAGGTGGATAAAGATGGTTAAAGGTGGTTAAAGGTGGGTAATGGTGGGTAATGGTGGGTAGTGGTGGGTAAAGATGGGTAAAGATGGGTAATGGTGGTTAAAGATGGGTAAAGATGGGTAAAGATGGTTAAAAATGGGTAAAGATGGGTATTGGTGGGTAAAATGGTTAAAGATGGATAATGGTAGGTAAAGATGTGTAATGGTGGGTAATGGTGGGTAAAGATGGGTAAAGATGAGTAATGGTGTGTTCGTTCAGCTGCAACTATGGAGCACACTACATTAACTCACTTGACTAAAAATTGGACTAGTTCCTTCTTGTCTGCAATTAAAGTTATCATTAAAAAAACTACTATCCAATTGCAGATACACATTCATTCTTCCATTCAAACATTGGCAAATTTAAATATCGATCAATCAATCAATAAGCACAATAACAGGCCACCCAAACAGCATCATACACAGCCTCATTCTGTAATGGGAAACACAGCAGAACCTGGCCTCTTCACCAAACTATTCCAACTGAAGACCTAGCTAGTCAGTTATGTGGACAAGACGGGTGTGTTTGGGTCATGGGGGTGGGGAATTCTCTGAGAAAAGTCAAATTGAAGGAATGAGTGAATATTTACATCCTACCATTAAAGTAGGCCATAACAACCACATAACAACCACATGCTTAATTCATTTAAAAATTATTATAATAATCATTGTTAACAAAAGAGTGGATATGACTCCAGAAACTCATTTGAGCAAACCGATTTCAAAGGTTCAAAGAAAAATATTAATTATGCAACTGAGCTGCTTACATCTTTATCATCACCTATTAATACATTGTGGTCATGAAAAAATAATGAACTGCAAGCACTGGCTTCAGATATGAGACATTATTAATATGTGCACCAACATACAAAGTGTAGTCGTAATACATACATCGGCAAATAGCTCTCTGTTTCTTGTCCCTGTCTATCACAATGAACAGTCCATACTCTTTGATAAGACATGTGAAGGCAAATCAATCAGTGGACTATGTATAGCTAACAACGGCTTTCAAACCATGTCATGTTACACTGAACCATGCACATACAGAGTCACCTAAACCCGCTCCACCGCAGAAGACAATCCTTCAGGTGGAACTCCTCCTCCGGTGCAACAAGCACAGCTTTCAACCCACTAGCCGAGGGCTAAGACTTTCCATTCAAACGGCACTGGAACTCACCATGCAATGTAGCCTAGTCTGTCATCCCTTTTAGAACAGTAAGCAGAGTCTCTGTATCAAGTCGGATTTACTCTCTTATTCCACGTAGAACAGAACAGTCTTCTGTATCAATGCAGCCTGGGTCCTTTCTGTCTTCACTCACTCACTCTCTCCAATACACACACACTCACGCATGCGAGAACACACACGAGCTCAGAATGAACAAAGCCTTTTCCCGGCTCCTCTTTATCTGTGGGGGGGGGGGTAACCATGGAGATGCGTCCCCCATGCTGAGGCTAATTTGTGCGGTGCCACTTGTGTGTGTGGGCGGTGGTTTAATGTGGTGTGTGTGTGTATTTGGATGTACTTCTTTGAGTGTGTGTGTGTGTGTGTGTGTGTGTGTGTGTGTGTGTGTGTGTGTGTGTGTGTGTGTGTGTGTGTGCCAGGGGTGGAATGGATAGGACAAAGGCAGTGAACTCTGGGAAACAGAGGTGCTGGCAGCCAAGGAGGAAAGCTGTTGATTTTCAAACGTGGTTAACTCCAGCAGGGCTAAGTTCCAATGTCCACATTGGAAAACCCACTGGGAATGACGTAGAGTACTGGGTATCTAGCGCAGGTGATAATGGACTATAGGTGTTAAGTATTTACCAAGCTGAGGAACACATTTTACATTTCATTCATTTACCAACTGCTCTTATCCAGAGCGACATACAGTAAGTACAAGGACATCCCCCTGCAGCAACATAGGGTTAAGTGCCTTGCTCATGGACATTTGGCGCAATCGGGATTTGAAACATATGTAAGCAATATACTACAAGTCTGACTCCCTAACCACTGAATCAGTACAGTAAATCTGAATGATAAGATTGTGCGTATATGGAATATATAGATGTAGAGTCTGAGACATTTGCACGTTTGCGTACAAAAGTATGCCATTATCAGGAGCAATTAAAGTAATGTATAATATTGAAATTTGCCAAGTAAAATGTGTCATTGGTTCATTTAATGAATAGTGTCATTCAGAACTAATTTGTGTACATTTTCATAACTTTCATCAGTCAAATAACATAGAGTACATTTACAATCTCAGCCAACTAAAGCAAGTGGTTTCTAACTTTCCAACATCAATTTACAGAGCTGGAAAAAAATAGGAGACCAATTTATTCTTAAATCAACGCCATTAAAAACATCTGGAATTGGATCAAGAGGAAGATAAATAGTCACAAGCCATCAAACAAAGCTGAGTGGCTTGAATTTGTGCCAGCAGTGGCATAAAGTCACCAAATATCAATGTGAAAGACTGGTGGAGAGCATGACAAGATGTATGAATGAAAACTATTATTATTATACTATAATATTATTAGATTATTAGATTTTATCTTTACTCCACCAAATATTGATTTCTGAACACTTCCCAAGTTAAAGCTGCACTTTGTAACTTTAATTTGTCCTGTTGGCCCGAATTTTATTTATAGTTTTGAAATTATTTTTAATACTGTATATAGTGAGGGAAAAAAATATTTGATCCCCTAATGATTTTGTACTTTAATAATACAGGGACAATATAACCAATTTCTGAAAATACACATTATTATTTTGTCCATAATATGCATTCATTGCTAGTTAGATATTGTGAAATGTCGAATTTGCTATTCTACTATTGTCTATTATTTAAGTTGATGTTTTCAACCCCTGGATCCAATTTGCTAGTTCCTCATGTTTGTTAGCTCTAAAATTCATTTTTTTAATTGTTTTGAGTATTTTTATTTTGTATTTTCCAAATTTTCCTCCCTTCGCAATTCCCACTAACCCTGCCTTGTCAGCAGCTCCGTAACAGATCTGTGGGATGGCGAGGGGCACGCATATGGTTCATCCAACCACATGTCGCCCAGCCGCCGATTCTTTTCCTCACTGCTCATCCAACAGTGAGGACTTTAGTCAGATCATGCACAGGATGATTATGTTCACCTAACTACATTTCCACGATTGAATTCACAGGCACCCGATCTGGAGACAAGGAGTCGCTGGAGAGTGACGCGGGAGGATAGATAATCTGACATATCTAACCCAAAGCCCGGACAGCACTATGCCAATTTTTTGCTGCCTCGTGCAGGAGGTCCAGGGAAAGTCAGAAAACCCATAGTCAGGCTCAAACAACTGACTATCATGATTTAGACTATCCTGCAATGCAGTGACTTAGCCCAGTGCGCCACTCGGACCCCCTGTATTGTTTCTATTTTTCCAAAATTGTACATAGGGCAGGTTTAATACATTTATATTGTTTTGTTTTAAAATTTATATGAACTTGTTTTCTTTGCAGTATTCGAGGTCTGACAACACTCCATAATTTTTGTTATTTATGACAATTTTCTGCTAATAAATGCTCTGAATGACCATATTTCTGATTAGATTTTAGACATGTTGTCAGTAGTTTATGGAATAAAACAAACATTTTAATTTTACCCAAACACATACCTATCAATAAAATAGAACCAGAGACACTGATGATTTTGCAGTGGTCAATTAATCTTTCCAGAGCTACGGTATATCTTCCTATTTATTTTGTGATTTTTTTTGGGAACATTTCTTTTCTGTTGCACGGTGTAAAGGAAGGTGAGCTGGATCCTTTAATAGTGTGAACAGATACATCACAACAATCTAATAGCACTCATGTTACTTTGAAAAGAGAAGTTCGAACATTAGATTGGTGTGAAGCTTGATTTCAATCCGCTTGTCCTGTTGCACAGAAGCCTTCATTATAGGATACATTTCTGAACCCAACACTTTCTAAGTCACGTTTATTGTGTATAATCAAAACACACACACACACACCGCAGTGTTTACATTTATAAAGAGGCAACACCTGAAATAATGTCAGACACCATTCTGGAAGGTTCTACCCTGTTGTACCCGATTGCCAGAATGCTTCCAGTCAACTAGAAGGCTAGATGAAATGCTGGGGAAGGATGAACCAGCATAAGGTGACACACTACTGTTGAATGCACATGGAAAATGGGATGTGGATTGTGGTCAATATACAAATTATATATAAAAAATAAACACTCTAAATCAATGTAGCACCTCCCACACCATAGGGCCAGCAAGCCTACATGCAACAGACATCACTATCCTCTGCTCAAAGAGGCAGAGTAACCGTGGCGCCCCAGGGCAGAGTTCCAGCTGAGTCCAAGATGTTCTGAACCCGCCTCCCTAGTTTTATCCTACCCTTGGGGAAGCGGGTCCCCACCCAGGGCACGGGGACGTCCATGTTCCGCTCCAAACGAACCGAAGCCCCATTCAGGAGATATCACCCCCACCAACACTTAACATTGAATCAGAGCTGCAGTCCAGGTGGCGGTGATGTTTGGTTTCTTTAAGAGACACTGACAGTTCATCTGTCCTCCCCAAGGACCAGTTTTTTTTGGTCACAATACGAGGGTCCTGATGCATTATGGGATGGGGGGATGTTGTCTGAGCTGAGGCACATGTCAGACATGGGCCCCACAAAAGAAAAGGTTAAGTAGTCAACATCGACAGCAGAGACGCCAAAGGCGTACACACACCTAACCATCAACACACTCCATAGTTAGTAAAGGCAAGAAGACAGCGAGGGCTTTCCGTGGGAAAGGGAATAAAGAACGTGTAAAGGAACAGAAGCACAATGTGCATATTGGTTATTACTCAAGGACGTTAACGTTTAAGAGGAAATGGATGGCGTAGTACACAGTTGCACTACAATAGGACACATCCTTCCATTTGACACGTTAGAACGATTTTAAAAATGAAAATATATTTTAACGTCGATTGTGAAGTTTATCAAAAGAGAACCCAGATGATGGATAGTGCTCTGCAGCTACAACTAGTGGTTTCAACGACCTACTCAACACAAGCCTGAGGAGATCACCTCTGTTAGGGATTCTCTGACCATCATCTAATACAGTTGTTCCACTCACACTGCATTGTGCCTCAGCTCTCACTAGCAACACTATCACATGTCTGGGTATGACAGAGCTTTGTGACTGTGTCACAATTATCTGTCCAAATGTCCGGTCTCCTGTCTGAGTATGTATTTATGGTGCTTTAGTGAAGCTTCTGCAGACGTTAATTCGTAAAGAACAGCTAAATGACATCTTTGTCCTTTCAATTTGGACCAAATCAAAAAAGGTTCTGCCTGGGACCAAATCAGGTTCCTGAACATGGAGAGCCCCAAGAAACATTTTGGAGCCATTTCTCTTCACAATGCAGGCTGTATTTCTATGTGTACTTTAACCATGCCTACATGACAATAGCATACTGTTGCTTAGCAACTAGAGGTCACAGGGCAACTAAAGGCCAAACAATTCCCATGCTATTCAGTGTGTGTGGTATGTGTGTTCAAGGATGTGTGTTTGCTTTTTAGATGCAGCAAATATACATATGTGGCCGAACGTATAGGCTGTTGCATTTTATCAATACTGCACAATTTGCCATGAAAAATCTTAAAATTTAAGTATATTTTGTCATCCATACATGCTTGTCTTTGTTTGCAGTGGAACTAAACAATATAAGCTGTGGAAAGAATTTAATTCTAAAGACATTCTAAAATCGTCTTGACAAATTAAAGGATACCCTTTAGATCTTATGTGAAACACTTGTACTGTAGTGGTACCTCAAGCAGACCATTACATTCTAATTAGTATCACAGGTGTCTTCAACCTCATAATCACAAATTCAGACAGTTTAAATGGATAAAAGCACACATACTGTGTTGGAAAATAAAAGGCAAACCAGAAATCTGTCTGTGGAGGTTAGAAATAAGGTTATAGCCAATCATGGTCAAAGTAAAGGCTACAAGACCATCTCTAAAGAGCTTCATGTTCCGATGAGCACTGTTACCAATTTAAGTTTAAGGCCCATGGGACTGTAGCCAACATTCCTGGACATGGCCGCAAAAGAAAAAGATGCCCAAGTACAAAGACAAGGACTGTTCAAATGGTGGAGAAAGAACCAAGGAAGACTTCTAAACAGATCCAAGCAATCTGTCAAGCTCAAGGTGCAACAGTTAAGTCACACCACCTGTCACTGTCCAACAAAAAATGGGCTCCATGGTCAAAGACCTAGGAACATCCCACTTCTAAGAGAAAAGCAAAAAAAAGCATGAATGGAGTTTGCCAAAATTCATGTGGACAAGCTACAGTTCTTGTGGGATAAAGTCCTTCAGAAACGAAAGTAGAGCTTGTTGGTAAATCTCAACAAATTTTTTGGAAAAAAAGGGGAAGAAATTAAGCTTTCAAAGAAAAGAACACATTCTCTACCGTGAAACACGGAGGAGGCTCAGTGATGTTTGGGGGTTGCTTTATAGCCTCTGGAACTAGGTGTGCAGGGCACGATGAAATCAGCAGGCTATCAAAGCATTTTGGAGCAAAATGTACAGCCCAGTGTCAGAAGGTCTCAATCACAGTTCATGTGTCCCCCAAAAGGATAATGACCTGAAACATGCCTTAAAAAGTGCCCAAGAATGGACGAGAAGAAAACATTGGACTGTTCCAAAGCGGCCTTCTATGAGTTCTGATTTAAATCCTATCTGTGGAAAGATCTGAAACTCACAGTGTGGAAAAGGCACCCATCAAATCTGAGAGAACTAGAGCAGTTTGCTCAAGAAATGTAGACATCTTATTCAGTGTAGAAACCTCAAACCTCTAGTTGAGAAGTGTCTCATTCAGACCTACTGTAACAGTCTCCCCTGTCGGCAGGTGTGGGCTCAGGGAGCTGTTTTTGTGGTTTGTTCCAGACTCTCCTTCCCATTAATCATTAAATCACAGTAAGTTTAATATTAAACCGTGTTCATTTTCTACTCGCATTTGTCTCCCGCACTTCTGCACCTGCAAACCCGGCATTGTGACAGATGGAAGAACCTTTCAAACGAAAGGAGACATCGAAGGAGAAAGAGGCACAGCTGACCGGAATGGAAGCTAGGAGCCTACTATGGCCCGGTAGCAGAGGATAACATGTATGATGAGTGGGAGGACCTCATCAGTGGCACTCCCGATGGCATCCGGGAGTCCAAGGGCTAACCCCACTACCCCACTAACATCGGGGTGGAAGAAGAGGGGTTTAGACCCTTTGGATTCCCCTACTGGGTGTTGGGTAGGCTCGGCAGGGCCGAAGAGAGGAGCTACTGGCCTAGAAGGGAGACATATTCACCACTGCAGGCATGAGCTAGCTACCCCCCCATACACACAAAAGACAGGGAAAACTAAGGGAACAGCCTTTATTTTCCAAATTACTTTTTTTGGGGGAAAAAGGGTATACAGAGCGCGCTTGGATGGAGGACAGCAGGGAGGAGGAGCAGCATGACGATGACAAGGCTGAGGGAGAAGAGGACCTGATATGCTGGAAGATGGACCAGAAAGAGGCTGAGGAGGATGTTGAGGGGAAATGGACTGTAATCTCCAGATTGTGAAACCTATTTGGCACGCTCCCTATCCAGCCCACCATCTGGCCGCCTTAGTCGACTAGACTAGACCGCAGCCTACGACTGACTCCCTGGCTCCTCCCCCAACACCGCAGCCAGGGGTTCTGTCCCCTGATACCGACGACCCACTGACAGCTGCAGCAGAGACCAACGGGGGTCCACCATCAGCAGGTACAGCTTTGACCACCGGGGGTACACCAGCAGAAGCTACAGCGGAGACCACTGAGGGACCACCTCCAGCTACAGCAGAAACCAATGGGATCTACCAGCTGCAGCAGAAACCACTGGGAGTCCACAACCTACTGCAGCGGATACTACCCGAGGGTCCACTATGGAGCTCCCACTGGAGCTCTGCTCACCTCACCCAAGCCCCTAAGCCAATACTGGCGGCACCAAATCCCTGGCCGCATCCATTTACTCCTCCCCTGAAGTGGGTGCTTCCAGCCCCCCCTCCTTCCTTCGGCAGCAATGGGCAAGGTAGTCGGGGTCGGCTCAGGAAGGGGGAGGTCTATGGGGGGGATCCCCCCTAGGCAGTTTTCGGCTGCCCTCCCCTCGGGGGGGGTGGCCTTCCTCGGCTAGAGATTAACTTTTGGAGGGGATACTGTAACGGTCTCTCCCCTGATGGCAGGTGTGGGCTCAGGGAGCTATACCCACTCCATTTTGTTTGTACCGTTTGTTTCCGAACTCTCAGTAAGTAAGAGACATCGCAGTAATTACCCAATCGATCTCTTCATTTCATCAAATACCCACAGCATTTTACTGTCATTAGTATGTTATTTAATGCCTTGTTTGTGTTTGATCATTTGTCGTTCATTGATTAGACATTTCTCTGTCTTGTTAGGTGTAGCATACATTTACTTCAGTATCTGTCTGACTCAACAAAGTCCTTTTGTTAAACCATGTTTATTTTCGACTCTCCATTCCGTTTGTCTCCCTCACTCCTGCACACGCACCCCCAGCATTGATAGCTACTGACAGCGCTTGATTGCAGTTATTGTCTACAAAAACAAAATATTAGGTTAAGGGTCCCAATATATTGTCTGTACTATTTCCATTCATCTTATTTATTTAAAGTAATATGTTACATCATAAATTATATATATAATTATATATATATATAATAATATAATAATTTATAATTAGTTCAGAGAAAATGTTGAGTTTTGTTTATTTAAAAAAAGTGGATGTGTACCAATACTTTCAACCACATTCGTATGTATCAATTGGATTCACACAGGGTTTTTTTCTTTCATTGATGGCCCTGATCTATATAAAATGTTTTTCCTCCAGGAGCAATAGTACAAAGTAAAATGAGCTTACCTTTTGAGTGTTTGGCTTGATGCACCTTACAAAGAATGGATTTGAAGTACTGAGGGTTGCCATCAGTGAGTGCAAGGAATTCTGGGTAAAAAAGAATGAATCGTTAGCAAACTCCAACACTTCAGTACTTTCAGATATTGTCAGTGTCAGGTGAAAACCTTTTTAGGAATCAGACACTTTTCAGGAATTGAACCAATGACCGCATATGGGGCTGTTTTTCAGGGTTTGGGCTAGGCCCCTTAGTTCTAGCTAAGATTCATCTTAAATGCTACAGGATACAAAGACATTTTAGACAATAGGGTGGTTCCAACGTTGTGGCAAAAGTTTGTGGAAGGCCCTTTCCTGTTCCAGCATGACTGTACACCTGTGCACAAAGCGAGGTCCATAAAGACATGATTTGATGAGTTTGGTGTGGAGGACCTCGAGTGGCCTGCACAGAGCCCTGACCTCAACCTCACTGAACACCTTTGGGATGAATTTGAACAATGATTGTGAGCCAGGCTCTCGTCCATCATCTGTGCCTGACCTCACAAATGCTCTTTTGGCTACATGAGTACAAATTCTGAGAGGCACACCCTCTTGAGCAAATCCTTCCGAGAAGAGGGGCAGCCATCAAGGCTGAAAAAGGGGGGGTTCATATCAATGCCCATGGTTTTAGAATGGGATGTCCAACAAGCTCATATGGGTGTGATGTCAGGTGTCCACATACATTTGGCCATATAGAGTATGTAAAAACATAGCAAAAGTGGAGATACGTGGCTTTCACCCGACATTGATTATATTATGCTGGTTGTTACACAACATACTTTAGTTCAATATATAACATACAGTAATGGTCAAAATACACCAGGGCTCAAACGAATGATCACAGTACCTTAATACAGATTGTCCACAGGTGACATTAATGTTATGGGATGGAAGACTAACCTTAAACTGCGAACTGACAGTGGGTCTCCTGTGCTTGGAGCTGCATTTGAGGGTGTCCTGCTTGTTACGACTGGAGACGTGTTCAAAGAGATCGTACACAAAGTCGAGCCTAGCACACACAGATACACACACAGTGTTAAAAAGTACCCATAACACATCAAAATGTTCCCCAGCTCTGCCAAGGTGGTATCAATTAAGGCACACATTTTAGTTGATTTGGCAAAATTCTCTCTCCTAACATCCATATATATATATACACATATGTATGTATATAACATCTGAAATTAGATCTCTATGTATGGAAAGTCGTCGTTTACCTGCTTTCTCTCAGAAGGTTGAGGACGTCATCCCTGAACGTATCTCTGTTCTTTTCCAAAATTCCCCTTGCATCATACACCACCTAGAACACACCAACAGGTGGCAGCACAGAGTGGTGAAATGAATGATGCATTCAACTGCACACATTTGTTTTACTAACTACAGATGTAAAGCTTGCTTTGAGATGCTGTCTGATGTGTGAAAACGCAGTTATATCCATAAAACCTTGACGCATGATGCTACAGCTCAGGATAAAAGCTTTTATGAATATTTTGAATTAATTAATAAGGTTTAACAAATGTACGTTTCTCTATTCATCAACATATTTACAGACTCAAAATGGATGGCATAGTCAGAAATAGTATAATTTCAATTATAATGAGAAATTATTTGGGAGTTATACAGGCTCAAAGCAAGTTTTATAAAGCTTTCCCTAAAATATTTCGGGCTGAGACAACACTTACCTCTCCAGCGTAGTGTTTTACGCCAAAGTAGTGCACAGCAACACGTGGCTTCACATAGAAAGGGTTTTTCTGCAGCAGGAAAAAACATATTAGCTTTAGCCTCTGTTAAAACATGCATCAAACATTTGTCAATGTAGCAATGGTTTGTTAAATGATTATTGGCATCAGGGAGCAGCCTTTTGGTCTAAGTTAATTTAGCACATTTACACATTTTGACATATGCTGAGAAAACGTTTAATGCTTAAATGCTTTGCCTAAATGCATGCTTGAAGCCCGGCTCAGACACCACTCCAATGGACAAACTAAATTACTAAATAACAGGCACTAGAAATTCATGTTCATTTCAGATTTAGAAATAAAGCAAGCGATATTTATGCCCATAAAGAACATCGGTTCAAATCCCCAAATCAGCAATGCATCACTTGGTAATTACATGGTTTTCTTCATAAATTGGTCCAAACACTTGATAGGATCCTTATTTCTATATAATAAAATATACTGTAAATAAGAAAACAATATCAAATATACCCTGTAACAATCATAATCCAGGTAAAAAATATAAAAGAGCAATTAACACATTTAGAGGTATATTTACGAGCTATGCTCCTAGCCTATTTATTTCATATTAAAACGGTACTCTGGTTCTTCATATCCATGGCTGACTTCAGAGTCTAAATTAAACCAAGCTGTGTTAGCACTGAGAGCTAACTACAGGCAGCTAGCCAGAATTCGCTAACAGGGAGCAAGCTATAGCCAGGGCTTGGCTAACAACAGATGTTAGACACATTACATACAGTATGGCTATTGTCTAGCCACGGTAATTACCAATTTTTTATGTCCCATGCTATGAAAAGAAAAAACTACAGTGCTCCTGTTATTGATAGCCAATGAGCGCCAACGTAAAACCACACAGGCAGAAGGGTTAGTGTGGACTTCAATGCTTCAGTCCCAGAGGGAAAGTATGATACCAGGATAATGTGCTATATCAAGCAAAGTATTTGAAGAAACATGTAATATAGAGAAGACTGACAAGTTGATAGAAACAAAAGGAGAGAAAAGGAGAATATAAGATGACTATCTTTTTCTTCTAATATGGCCACTGTTTTCACAAGCTTCTACAACAAGAAATGGTTAAATCCTGCATATTTCTTCAGTTTATTTTTTCTTCTGTTATTATTTTCCCCATTTTCTTCCCTCCCAATTAGTCTTATCCAATTTTTACCACTAACCCTGCCTTGTCAGCAGCTCCGTAACCCCCCCTTGAAAGATGTGAAATGGTGAAGGGCGCTCACATGGTTCATCTAACCACATAAAGCAGAGCTGCCGATTCTGTTCACACTGCTCATTCACAACAAAGAAGCCTTTAGTCAGATCAGGCACGGAATGATTATGTTCACCAACTATACTTCCTCGATTTAACTTACAGGCGACCCATCTGCACACAAGGAGTCACTGGAGAGAGAGAGGACAAGGTAGATAATCCGACTTATCTGTCCCAAATCCCGGGCAGTACAATGTCAACCTTATTCCTTAAATCTACCTTAACCTAAAAGCTAAAAAAATGAGTTTGTTACTATGAGAGCCAGTGACAACCAAAGGGCATAGCTTCTATCATCTGGTAATTCCATAATGCAACTCACCGAGTGCTGACTGTGGAGTTTCTCCAGTAGAGTGCTGTCGGTAGCTTTGGGAAAGTGACTCTCTTCGTTCATTAGTGCCAGAAGACCCAGTCTCTATAGAGAACACAGACAGTTATCACGCCATTCAGCTCCACAGCCAAAAGCCTGAAACAATATCTGTTATTCCCAATAACTTTAAGGGATTAAGAATATATTCTTATGAAAGGAAATGAATATGTCTTTGTATTTCATATAAATCACATTCAGAATTTCTTTGGATAACCTTGTCGTCTGATCAAAGGGGCTTCATATTATTCTGGATAAAAAGTCATTGTCCTGAGATATCCGACGCTTTACAGTTAAGGGGACTGCAGTTCTATGGTTACACTTACAGCAGCTGGCATCAATCGGCAAGAATTAAAGTGTAATTATTAAAATATTTCATTTCTCCTGCACACTGAAGAGGACGTAATTCTGCCAGCAGACTTTACAACACACTGTTCGGTTAACTGCACCATTCACGTTGCCATGACAAAGACATGCCTTCTCAATGAGATCCAAACATTCCCCGTTGTCCATCCAGTTGATGTCTTCCCAAACCAGGCCCTCCCTGACGGAGCATCAACACAAAGATTAGCCAATCACATCGCATAACACCTTACCATAAATGTCTTAATTAGGCCCTATACAATTTTATATTATTAACCTTTATCTATACAGGGAAAAAAGAGCTGAGAACAGTGTCTCTTTTACACTTGTGCCCTCATCTTAATATGCATTCATCGTATACATTAACAAATTTAAAAGTGGTCATTTTTTCGCTCAACTTACTTGTTGTATTCAAGTTGCTCCAATGAGAAGATGTGCTTGTTGAAGTATTCCTGAAGTTTCTCATTTGCATAGTTAATGTTAAACTGTTCAAAACGGTTGACCTGCCAGGCACATGGACCCACGCATGTTAGGAAGTTTCAGAGTGCCTCTCCAAGAGGTCCATTATAATGGATAATTAATAAGGAATGTAATGATTAATTATAGGGAATGTAATCATAAAATGTACCTTTTCATTTTCACATTACTTACTAATTACTTATTAATATTATTATTTGCATTATTAAATATGACTCACTTTATTCCACTATGTTATATCCATTCTCTAATATAAATAATATTTTCTGTATTTCAAAACGTTCAGACATTTTTAGGATTGCCTTTGTTTTACAAACTCTGTCAATCCTAGAGGCTAATGGTCAATGTTGGTGGACAGACTTAACTGATTAACTTTCTAGACATTTATTTAGTTTCAAAAATTTGTAAGTATGTATGATTTATTGATAAAGACACTGCCACAGATAAATCTTTTGTTTAAAGGGCTGTTTACTGGAGGAGGTAATCAACCTAGGCCAGCTTTCCTGACCTACACACAAACCTTTATCATTCACTGATCTATACCAAGGGATGTCTTGGTTTTTCAACAAACCTCAAAATTCTCAAATCCAAATATGTCTAGGATGCCAATAGACTTGAAGTCGTCTTTCCCCCGGATACGCTGGTTGAGCTTTCGGATTATCCAGGTGAAACACTGGGAATAAAGTGCCATTGCCATGGAGTCCCTAGAATCCACTGCCTAGGAAACAGAAAATTACAATGATTTACAAAAGCGTGTTGATCTGTACCATCAAGGAAAAAGTTTACACCTGTTGATTCTCTGGCTGGGAGTCAAACAAGTAGAGAAATGAAATGTGCCTGGCAAATATTTAGACCAGTGCTTCTCAAATTCTTCAAACCAAGCACCACCTTTGATCAAACTACCATATTAAAGTACGAACTACATGCCACCATCTCAGAGAAACTACAAGTAACAATAACCATTGTATGACCATGTATGTGACAATGTATGTGACAATGTATGTGACAATGTATGTGACAATGTATGTGACAATGTATGTGACAATGTATGTGACAATGTATGTGACAATGTATGTGACAATGTATGTGACAATGTATGTGACAATGTATTGAGTATGTTAGTCTGAATTTAGGAATTGTAGTTGCAAACACAAGCTGTAGTGCACAACAAATGATAATTTACTGTATATGACATCTCATGAGCAGTATGAGCACCCAAGAAGCCTATTCGCGCCCCGCATTGCCACATTAAAAACATGGGCTGTGCTTGACAGTACAGCCACAACATTTTTGATCAACATTACCACTGATAGAAAATACATGTACTGTGTGTGGGTGGTGTTCATTTCTAAAGAAAGAAGATGTCTGTCCTTGTAGATGCCCCCCAGTACCGCCTACATACAGTATGAACACCATCATGAGGCAAGTTATTAAGGTCCGGGGGACAATAGTCTGCGTGTTATAATCCAGTCTGGTGTCTGTTTATCTCCTGTCTATCTGCCGGCCCCATCTACTGAATCAGTGTCCGAGCTGATTAGATTCAGTTACAGACCCAGCTTCAGATAAACAAAGACGTGTTCGCCACATGATCAGGGCGGTGACATTTACACACTAATTACAGGGCAGCTGACTGAATCAGGGAGGGACTACCAGGGTTTGCCCAATCAGGTCAGAGGCCAAATGCACACAGCAGTTTGAAAAGCTTAAAATACCTTTTTCATGCATTTCAAGCTTTATGGACATTAGCGTTTGCTGACAGAGCAGTAGGTTGGATTCAAACCCATGCTGCAGCAGCTGATGTGCTCTGAGGGCAGTTGTTTATAATGATAGAGTGCTGATAACACCATAACACGAAGACAAGTGATTTGTTTTGTCTCATAGAACCTGCTTTAATGACGGAGTGCTAAAAGAAGCCATGTTTGGCTAACAAACCTCACTGTCAAAATGTCCGTAGCTAGCCGCCCAGTCGAGCAGGTGCCTATTGTTTGCCTTGGTACAACTAATTCCACTGGACTATCTTATCTGTTCTCAAACCTATCCTGGCTTCAGTATTAGGTATAGATGTGTTTGTGAGGAGGAACATCAGTAGCGTGAACTTCTGTCCTTTGTTGTCATGGGTTACCTGTTCAACAGTGAGTGGGGTGCATATCTCCTCTCCTCTGAGAATCATGGACTTGTGTGTCAACACCTCCGCCAGCTGTTCTGAGTTCAGGCCCAGGAGGTCCGCCGCCCGGCTCAGAGCTACTGACACACACAGGACAGCACACAGTTACGCACTTGCAACTACGCACTTGCAACTACGCACTTGCAACTACGCACTTGCAACTACGCACTTGCAACTACGCACTTGCAACTACGCACTTGCAACTACGCACTTGCAACTACGCACTTGCAACTACGCACTTGCAACTACGCACTTGCAACTACGCACTTGCAACTACGCACTTGCAACTATGCACGCACACATTTAATTCCTTACCTTGTTGTGACAAGTTGATATAAGAGTGTGTTAACTACATCACATCTGCAAAACATATTGGTCCTACCACAAACAGTACATATTAACCTTGAGTCCATGACCAGGAATCATGATGTTCATTCCTGAATATTATAAGCAATGCTTGTTTTTGTTCAGTGGTTTTTTATGCGTCAGCATATTCAAGTGTTGTTCTTTATATCCAAAAAACCAAACTGATCTCATATCACAGCCTCTACTCTGAGACAATTTATGGACCTGGGCTCTGACCACTGACTCCCCCTGCCAGCTCATAATAACAACCAAAGTGCAGACAGGCGCCACCTCCCTTTTCCTTCCGTTGGACATCCTGCTGTGTCCCTGGGGGGGTGCAGGGTTATCTTGGGAGGACAGGCTGCCATGAGCCTGGTGGTGGTACAGTAGACAAGCCTGATGCCCTGCTGGTTCATGTTGGAGCCACCAGGCTGTATGTTAAAGACGCTGCGCGTACACACGCTCGGTCGGCACTCACAAGTGACAGTAAAGAGCTACTCTCCCTGAGGAGAGCAACTAGTGACTGCAATCTGGTTGACGGGAGTCGCTAGTCGCTAAAAGTGGGTGGTTCACAGAACACAGCATGAGGTGAAAGTGAAAGGTTAACTGAACGTGAAGCGAACGGCCTGAACAACTCAGGACTTTCTTTCCAGGTGTATCTCGTCCGGGGTTTCTAACCAGGAGGGTCTCAGCACGAGCGTCTCAGCACGAGCGTCTCAGCACGAGCGTCTCAGCACGAGCGTCTCAGCACGAGCGTCTCAGCACGAGCGTCTCAGCACGAGCGTCTCAGCACGAGCGTCTCAGCACGTGCATCTCTCCAGAAGCATATCACAAGGAGCATCGCACAAGGAGCATTGCACATTTTCTCATCAGGAGACATTTCAGGGAACAGGAGAAGAGACACACAAACCTGTTTTGGAGGAGACTTGAGCTCCTCCAGCTGTCATGAACTCAATATTCCCGGTATGGAGAATTCCTGCCAAAAGCCGAAGAATCTCACGGATATTGTCCTCTGTGAACTGCATGGTCCGCATTGCATTCTAGGACAAAGAAAACATTTTGACAAAATATAGATCCTGCCAGAAAAAGTTGCAGACCCATGATAAATAACAGATTCTGCCTAAAAACTCAGTTCTGACAGAGAACACAACAAAGGATGCAACTGCACTTACATTGACATATTATTTATAGGTTATTATCAGATTCAACAATAAACTTTAGAATTATACATTTACATTTTTAGTCACTTAACAGGCACTCCTATCCAAAGCAACTTACAGTAAGTATAGGGTCATCCCCCTGGAGCAACTTGGGAACTTCCTTGCTCAATAACACAACAATATTTGGCACAGTCCGGAATCGAACCGGCAACCTTTTGACTACAAGTCTGACACTAACCACTGAGCAACCATAATTGCTAGAGATACCAGGAGGACCTTACCAGTACATCTTGAAAAGTGTCTTTGTCATTGATTGTCTTGTCTGCTATGCAGCCCGATTGTTTTAAGTAGTAATAGTTCTCTGCTGGGGACAAACTGAATGCATCTGTTAGGGAGAAAAAAAATCACTCACTAAAATGTATTTTTGCTGCACTTGTTTTATAATACAGTGTATTTTTCCTACCATTACACACATTACTAGAAAAGTTTTAGAAAATATAGTGTTTGGCTTTCTTTTAAATGAAAAGGCTTTTGGGGCCTTGCAAATGAAACTACAGGAATCTACATGTGTTAAGGTGATCCATTTGCCACACTCTCACTCACCCCGCTGTTCTGCGTTGGTTCCAGCCAGCAGCGCGTAGAAGATGTGATAGTTCCTTTCCCCCGGATTCTGCCTGACAACTCGGTTCTGACAGAAAAAACAACAGATTCTGCCTAACAACTCGGTTCTGACAGAAAAAACACCAGATTCTGCCTGACAACTCGGTTTTGACAGAGAAAACAAAAGATTCTGCCTGACAACTTCGTTGTGACGGAGAAATCAACAGTCAAAGTAGCCTTCCTCCAGTTAAGAGAGACGTGGATGTACGTGAGGGGGTGGGGGGTTCTGGGTGGAAGTGGGCAAAGAAAGAAATAGATGGGTGTATCTTACCTTCTCTAGTAGGTCTTCACAGAGAAAGGTGGCAATTAAGGCAAATATTACTGTAAGAATGTTGGATGGTTCACAACAAAGTTTATGTATAACAATTACCTGGCATAACTACATGTGGAAAGAACAATGACAGAGAAAGGAAAAGCTAAATGAGAGAACGAGACATCAAAGTAAAGAACAGGAAACAGAACAATAGAAAGACTGAATGGGATACATCTCTGCAGCTAGTCATTTAATGTTAGTGCGGTCCCATTCAGCTCAGAACATTCAGTAGGTTGATGCATTCTTCCTTGTTGAGTTCGGGGCCTGATAGTTTAGTCGTGGGTGTTAGTAGGATATGGTCCTCTCCTCTTCCCAACACACTAGTAAATCATCTCCTAAACACTTCACTGAAGTGTATTTGGCAGCCGTTTTTCCACTAGGAAGTTAGACAGGATGTGTAGGAAATATCAGTCCATCCACACCGGGGGCAATAGTGTAGTAAAGGATACAGTCCACAATTTTACCGCCTTGAATGTTGCCCTTTTGACAGAAGTGCAGTTGCACAAACTTCCCAAAACGGCTGGAATTGTTGTTGTAGACCGTCTTGGCGTTGCCGAACGATTCCATGATTGGGCTAAACAGGTACAAGAAGTGAGGGACAAACACAGGGAGAGTAAGTGAATTAGCTGTCAATAGTAATGTCCTTTTCAAACACAAAGGTTCAGAGGTTCCTCTGAGGTTGTTGATTTTGCCCAGGTGGAATTGTGTACCTCATTTAAGATCACCTAAGTTACGTTACGATGATGTCATGAAGGCAATTTGTGGTGTTTTTGCACTACAAAAGCACAAAAATAAATATGTTATTTGCTTCTTTCAGGGTGAGAAAGCTAACGTGTCCTTTTTGTGGTTTGTGTGAATTATCCTTTATTGGACGTGTTTACAAGGAACACATGTGAGGGGGGTGAAGGGGGGCCATACCTGCTCTCCAGGAGGTCCTCTTCCACGTGGGACGTCCTGACTCTGGAGGAAAGCTCCAGGGAGTGCTGACTCATGGCCGAAAGAAAGCCCAGGATCAGCTTGGTGCTCTCTGTTTTTCCAGCTCCACTCTCCCCACTGAGGAACACGCGAGAAGAATGGGGTTAGATGGTGTGGATCGATTTACTGCTGATACATTGATTTGGAAGGTGATTCAAAATGGGAAACATGCGGAGCGATGTCCCACAGACACAAAAAAAGATATGCACTCACGAACGTTCACGCAAGCACAAACACACACGTGGTCAATCGTGCAAACGCATCACTTAAACTTTAGTCTCCAGTCTACAGCTTTATCAAGGATTTCCTGTTTGATATGATGTCCTTGATTTTGTCTAGCCAAAACAATGGCGATAATGCCTGATATTTTAAGAAAATCAGTCCTTCAGGATGTTTTGAGAATGCTTTGACTTCTTCAGATCTAATAGAAAAACAATGCTTGATTGTTTTTGGCATGTGTGAGAAAAAAACATGTTAACAAATGTAGGTGAAATGTAAATCAAACATTATGAGTGACTGACTGTACAATAGGTTTGGAATGTTTCATGTGAAACACAATCAACATACAAAAGGTTCAACCTATTTACAACTAAGGGTCTCATTGTCAAATGCCTACCTGTGGCAGACTACTGTAGTGGCAATGGCCCTCATTTATGAAACGTGCGTACGACCTAAAACAGGCGTACGACGGGCGTACGGCGATTCATACGCAAAGCAGCGGATTTATCAATTTGAACGTGATCGTAGGCTGCGATAAAATCTCACGTCTGGTCTGACTTCGTGTACGCAAATTCTATAGTGTGACTAGCGGTGTTCATGGTATAACCACCCGGTTCA
>JACXGM010011013.1:0-25548 GCA_016801145.1 Umbra pygmaea | reverse complement strand
TCTCACAGTGTTATTAACTGTTTTCAAGATGGTGGACAAAACGCCATATCAATTAATATATAAGCATGCACAATGGTTATTTCTGTATAACTCTTTGCCAAAGTGAAATATGTGCTTCAGTTATTAATTGGGCACGTAGCTCATCATGTTGGCCATATTTGGAGTACCCCGACATTATTGCTTTGCAATTTTAATTGTTATTTGTTATTTGATAGAGACATACCCCAAGCGACTTACAGCTGTAATCGCAGCAAAATGTGGCGCTACAAAAGCAGGGTTCTCAAGTTTTGAAGACAGGCAAGAGTGACATCCCCCCGTCAGGGGTTCAAAGATGGGAGGCGGGTTAGATGGGTCGCGGGAATGGGGGTGTTTCATTAATAATAATTATTAGTGTTTTGGTTGTTGTTATTAATAATTGCTTACACTTGCAGAAGAAATTCTACATTTGAAACAGTTTGGCTCAAGCCTAGCCAATTTCAGGGTCATGATTGAGGACAATGTCCTGTCTAGAGACAAGCTGTTTTGTGTTGAGGTTTTGTTCAAACCAACCATTGAAAATACCCTCTCGGCATCAGCATTAAAATTTGTAAGCACTAAAAACAAGGCTGTGATCTTTGATAGCCTCCGAAATTGGTTCAAGACAGTAGGGCTGCACAATTAATAAAATGTTTATAGTGATCACGATTTTGGCTTCCCACAATCAAATTCACATTATCGACCTTCAAAGACCCCCAACGCTCTAGAACAGGGGTGGGCAAATATTTTTGCTTGAGGGCCACATTAAGCTTTTGAAACCAAATGAAGGGCCGCAATTTATAGCGATGCGTTGAAAAATAGGAAACGTTATTTCATTAAATTAACCCCGCCCCCTACACAGTTATGTGCGTATCCTACAGAAAATAAATGTTTTGTTTTGTAAAACCTTGTTTGACTCTAATGTTTTTGGTTTACCAAAATATAGCCAGTGAAAAGTACCCAAATTTGAAACGCGATATCTACGGCTTGTCATTAATCCACATGGACAAACTACTTCTCATTATTTGCATTGGCAATATTTTATCAGCGGAACCCCCTCTTTCCAACCATATTGGTACCATGTTGGTATTGTGCAGGATGATATCCTACATCATTTCAGAGTTGCTATTTTGTCATTTTCACATCCTACTTCCTGTCTGTAATGTGTTTAGTAAAAAAGGCAAAATTAAAAAAACATGACCGACTTCGAGGCGCAATAGCTGTTGGCTTTGATAAACCCACATGGATGAGCCAACACTCGTTCTTTTCGGCTGATCTTCGTCTTTCTAAGGGTACCAAGCTTTATTTCCTAGCATATACGGTTCGCGAGATAATCGCGATACAATCGGGCTTGACGCTCAAGGAGTCGGGAGACTGTGGGCCAGATCAAAGTGGGCCAGACCCGGTGGGCCGCATCTGGCCCGCGGGCCGTAGTTTGCCCACCCCTGCTCTAGAACATCAAGCGCGATCATCTCGTTTATGCTAGCAGAGGTGGACATGAGTGAAAGTACTTTTCTGAGTAACTCTTGAGTTCACAAGTTTTGGGAAGTCCATACTTAAGACCAAATTGATCAGGTAAAGGGAGTTCATATACAAACAAGTTGTGAATTTGGAGATCATGACTGATGCTTGGATCTCCAGTCGTTTCCAGTGGGAATCACGTGAACATTTACAGGATATGATTTTTTTCATTGGTTGTTGCATTAAATATACCCAGATACAATAGTGCTATTTTCTGATTGGTTATTGTGTAGCTCATTAATTTTTTTGTGATTGGCTGATAAGTTGTAGGCTCGACAATCCAGGGGAGATGCGCTTATTTCCTGCTGGTTCCATAGTGAGAGCGGAGCGGCATATTAAATATATTATACAAAAAAATGTCGGCGTGAGAAATACAGTGTGTGGCGGGAGTGCGTGACAAAAGAGTGAAATGAGTGACTGTCACGCTCAATGCTTGACACTTGAGAGCCCTGCAAAAGTATTAACTTAAGGGGGCTGAATAATATTGCACCCAAATTCAGTTTTTTATTTGTTAAAAAAGTTTGAAATATCCAATAAATTTCATTCCACTTCATAATTATGTCCCACTTGTTGTTGATTCTTCACAAAAAATTACAGTTTCATAGCTTTATGTTTGAAGCCTGAAATGTGGCAAAAGGTCAAAAAGTTCAATAAGGCCGAAAATCTTCGCAAGGCACTGTATCTCCTTTCCTGTTGCAGTACCTTTTTCTAAATGAATAGGTAAACACAAGACAGCATGTGGTTTAAACGATAGCTTGGAATTAATGCATAGTTCTGTACACAATACTGGTTAATTATGGGAAAAAGGTAATTCATCTATCACCACGTAGCAAACAATTTGTGTGACCAAATCATGTTTTTGTGCCAGTTACTAAAAAAGGTAGTAGCACAAGTGCCACCAGTGGAAAACATTACTGTTCAGACATAATGCACCATGTAAGCGATTTACAAGTTAGTTGATTTGGATTTCAAACATCCTGATAAAACATCACATTAGTTCTATAGAAAGTATTTATTTCTGGTACATGTATTATTTTAATTTTGGGTAAGGTATTCTGCACTGTAAAAACAAATCAGTGAAAAAACAGTAAAGTACTGGTAATTTACTGCCAGTATTCTCCCAAAATTTCCTTCAAGACAATAACAGAAAATACTTTATAAACACAGTAGATGTCCGTTAAAAGTAATATCAGATCTGTGTGTTACCGACATTTACTGTAGTCACAAAGTATTTTCCGTTATTGTCTTGAAGGAAATGTCCGTAAAATAATAGAAACAGTACTGGCAGCAAACTACCAGTACTCTTTACTGTTTTTTCACTGATTTGTGTGTCTACAACTGTTCACTTTGTGATTAAAAAGCTTTCAGGTTTGAACTGTACCATCACAGACAGGGCAGCAGGACAGGGATAAATCAGGAGACCAGACACTGGATTAGATGAAGAACCGAACATTTTACAGATTCTTAATTGTTAAAACAGAATATCACAAAATAGCAAAACCTGTTAGCCCCATTCAGGCGTTATCCTAACTTATAAAATGGATTTGGAGATGTCTACAATTTCATTGGCTGAAATTGGTTTCCAAGCTTATGACAATTCCCTGATATCCACATGTAGAATTTTGCCTAATCACTCAAGTATCACTACGCCAAATCTGAGGAGCTGGCCAAAATACAAATAACATGGTGCACAAGTACTCTCACTTAAGGTCTCAACACCAACTTCCAATTAAGAACATCTAAAAAATTAAAATATTTTAATATTCCCTCACCACGAAAATATTGTTGCCGATGTAGACATGCTAGTCAGCCACAGGTTTTAAGTGATAATCCCATCAGTTTTGTATTAAGTGTTTTTGTGAAGCAGCGATAACTAGTTAATAATATTAAGTACTGCATGTAGTATGTCAAACATCCTGGTACTGGCTTGTTAGCCTAATTGTCTTAGCTATACTATGTTGTGGCAACATCAAATCATATACTTAGTCGTGTCTGCAGACTTAGAACTTGATCACTTGGCCACCAATTTTAGAAAGATATAAAATGTAGTTTGGAGTTGCTTGCAACAATGATCTGAGAAATGCTTGGATTGGTATTTACTCACCTGATCCTGCAAATTCATCAACTGCTGCTACTAGCTAAGTAAGTTTTCGTTCCTTCGGCAAAGTTGTTAATTGTAGTAGTCTTGCATTGTAATCAAAAACACACTAGATTACATGCAAGATGAATTACGGGACAGTTTGATTTCTTTGGCATACAGTAGATTGTCCAGGTAAATGATCATGAGCACTGTCTGAATCTGTATACCTCTCGTTTTCACACGCTTCCATTTCCAGACAAGACTGTGCATCCTGGCTTGTAATTTATGTATTTAAATGTTTTCAGAAAAAACTAGGTGTGTGAATGTTTACATAATACTGGTGTGCAAGGTTACACCCCAAGCTAAGCTAGCACATCCTCATGCATTGTAATGTCTCGCATCCACTAGCGCCATGCTTCTCCAGCGGACCCTTCTCCTCCTTCCTCATTTTATTAGTACCCTCCGTTTAGCCATCCTCTGCCATCAGGGTTTATCTTCGTTACTTCACTCCTCTCGTCTTCAATGCTCACTTCATCAAACCACCCTCCTGCTTCTCACCTGCCACCTCTTCTCCATGGAATACAAAGACACATGCATTAATCACCACATGTGTTTTCACTCACAAGTAATGGTCCCTTTTGCTAGGTCCCCTATTGGCCTCTGGAAGTCGCCAGCCCCTCTGTGCTGATGTGCGCCATAGAGGAAGGTCAGTGGAAGGACAATGGCTCCGCATTCACTACATCGTTTTTTGCTTACTATTGTTTGTATTATTTTTATTTTTGTACATGCTGCACTGTTACTCATACAATATGATTGTCAAGCACTTTTGGAAGTTTGTTCTTTCCTGAATAGAGATTTTTTCTCCACTAATTGGAGCAGATGGTGCGACTCATTTGCCCTGTTGCCATTTTATTTACTATTACGCCAATGGAGGAGAAAGACGAGAGGCATCCTACGTGCCGGTATCCTGTGTAGATCTCGGACGAGAAACTTGAATCCCCCATTACAGAGCATTCTACTGGCAAATGTTAAATCCCTGGACAATAAAATGAACTAATTACACGCAGGGATATACTTCCATTGGGAACTAATGAAATGTTGCATTCTGGGATGCCTGACTCCGCCATTACTCCTCCTGGTTTTTCCATCCATTGGCAGGAGAGAACTTCAGAATCAGGTAAACATGGAGGCGGATAGGTATTTTGGTTAACTCTCGCTGGAGTTCAATGTTGCAGTACTTTCAACAAACTGCTCACTAGAGCTGGAGCTCATAACATTAAAGGTTTGGCCCTTCTACCTTCCACAGGAATTCAGCTCCACTATTATCACAACAGTGTACATACCCCTACAGGTGGATAAAACATGCACACTAGAGGTCCTATACGGAGTAATAAATGGACTAGAGGACGCTCACACTGTGGCAGCTTTTACTATTGTTGGTGACTTCAAAAGGGCAAATATGAGGAAAGTTTTGCCGAAATACCATCAGCACATTAACTTACCTACCTGTGGTGATCAGACTCTTGACCATTGTTATTCACGAATACAGAACAGCTACAATACAATTCCCTCCCCAGTCCTGCATTCGGTAAGGCAGATCAAACCTCCATCCTTCTTCTAACCTACAGACAATGACTAAAACAGGAAAAAACATTTTTTTGGGGCAGCACTGGAGTGAGGAATACATTGCTACTCTCCAAGACTGCTTTTTAGACCACCAACATTGATGAATACACAGACTCCGTTTCAGCATAAATCTCCAAGTGTATCAATGATGTCGTCCCAAGGGTCAATGACAGGATTTTTCCAAACATAAAAGCCCTGGGTTAAGTGGCAGTGGCAGGCCGGGGCGAGACGGGGCTAAAGCACCCCCAAGAATAAGCCTAGCACCCCCTTTAGCACCCCCTAGAAATGATTCCATATTTTCATATAAAATATATACCATTATTTTCCCTGGATAATGTACTTTTACTTTTCTAAACGGCTAAGTCCAGGTAAGCAAAGTTTGCATAATCGTTAACTAACCCTCCCTGCCATCCGTGCAACTGGACGTAATAAAACTGACGCGTGGTCACTGATAGCCTACTGTGAGTTTATCTTCTCACTGTTTGAGGAGCTATTCCGTACCACAAAATATGTCGACATGGTACAGTCTCCTAATATCCAGATAGCAAAAAAGAGGCAGAGGCAATTTTTTTATAATAATAAATATATTTTCCTATAAATAAACTCCACAATATATATTGCCTGGCATATTAACTAAATGCACAATTGTCTTTGTGGAATGGATGCATTCCGAGTAGGAGTACTAATTCAGAGGACAGACAGGAGTGCTGAGCTGTCCAACATTCACAGGTGAAGGGGACAAATCGTAAATATATCTAGATCTAATTTGTCTATGTTTTACCTAAATCGCTTGAAGTAGGTCTAATTATTTGACTATTTCGCTCATCGGGCAGCTCGCTCACTCAGGGAAAGCATGGTCGAGGTAGCGCGCGAGTATATGGATCTGTCCCACTATGCGTGAGATACGTTTGTGAAATAATGAGTATTTGCATGAAAACGAAAGGTCTTTCACATCGAAACCTCATAACTAGGGAAGTTCGATTGCTTTTTTTTCCATACAATTTTGGGTAACACTTTATTTTGAGAGTCCAAAAAGTGTATCTGTAGATGCTTATCTGCAGACGATAGAAGGCTATCAGAAATGGAAAGAGACTACAAGGATAAGCTGGAGTCTAACTACTACAGCCCTGATGCCAGACGCATGTGGTGAAGACTGTGACAAATCACTGAATACAAAGGAAAAGCATTAGGCAAGATATGGCAGTCGCCTAGGGTGGCGTGACTTTGAGGTGGCATTTTGACTCTGGCGCGTGCCCCTGATTGGCATTAGCTGAAGTTCCCTTCCCGCCCTTAGGACACCATTGGGAATCGCAACGCAAGCACCACTCATAGGGTTCGTTTGTTTGTAGGCTTTTGACGTTGTCACCCCTCTTTTGCTCGCCCAAGGTGCCTGGTCGTTCGCGACGCTGTTTTTATTGAAATGAATGGAGCTGCCTTGGTAGGCCAGGTGAGTCAACTTGTGAATAAAAGGTGTTGATCATACACACGAGCTGTCACCATTTGTGTAGGAAAGAGGCGGATAAAATGCAAGGTCGTAGGCTACTAATTATTTTAATTAAATGAAACACTATGATACACTTATTACGCCATCAAGTCAATAAAATTCTGTTAATATCAAATCTGTTAGTTTCATTACTTTATATATTGCATGAGAATTAAAAAATAAAATAAAAATTGGTTATAACGAATCACGATCATTTGCTCATCAAATTGACCCGGGCGGACATGATGAGTGCTATGAGCTGACTGCACTGTTCTTAAATTGATGAATCTCATACTCTCTCCCCTCTGTCTTTCAGGTGTTTTGATTACAAGAACCCATGGACAGCTTAGCTAAGACTATGAGAAAACATCACTGACTGACTGCAGAGCAATGAGGCCACTTTACGTGACTGGAGACTAAATTAGTTCTGAAATATGTATAAAAGTTCTCATATTGGACAATCAAATTCAAAATATAAATAAACTCATTTATTAATTTGTAAATAGGCCTAAACTTATTTGTTAATAAATCTTATTTCACATGAATATTCCCTAACGCATTGTTTCAGACACTGACAAATGTGTGTGGGAGAGGAGTTGGGGGGCAGCATTTCTTGTCTTGCCGAAGGCAGCAGAACGTCCAGAATTGGCCCTGCTCACTATGCATGGTTTGAGGCGGCCAACGCTATTTCTTCAGTAAGGCTTGCTGAGGACCAGGATGACTGTACTCTAGCTACGGCTGACATGAGGAGAGCTTTTGAAAGAGTAAACCCTCGGAAATCAACAGGGCCAGATGGCATTCCAGGCCGTGTCCTCAGGGGTTGCGCCGACCAGCTAGCAGAGGTTTTCACCTCCATCTTCATACTCTCCCTGACCCAGTCAGCAGTCCCCACCTGCTTCAAGCAGACCACCATCATCCCTGTACCAAAGAAACATTCCATGTCTGCCTAAATGTCTACCACCCTGTAGCACTTTCCTACATCATCATGAAGTGCTTCGAGCAGCTGATCAGAACTCACATCTACTCTGCCCTTCCCGAAACCTTGGAGACCCTTCAATTTGCATACTGCTCCAACAGATCTACACCATTGCCCTGACTGCGCCCACTGCCTTCTCCCACCTTCAACACTATTGTGCCCGCTAAGCTTGTTCCCAAGCTCATGACCCTGGGGCTTAACACCTCCCTGTGTAACTGGATTATGGACTTCCTGGCAGGTAGACCCCATGTGGTGAAAATGGGAAACCTCATCTCCTCTACACTGACCCTGAGCATTGGAGCCCCTCAGGGCTGTGTACTATTCCCCTCCTGTACTCCCTGTTCACGCACGACTGCTTGGCTACACACAGCTCCAAAGTCATCCTTAAGTTTGTAGATGACACCATTTCCAACAACAATGAGACCAAATACAGAGAGGTGGTAAGGGACTTGGTAACAGGGTGCCAGGACAACACAAACCTATTAATATATGCAAAATCATGCTCTGGTCATTTCTTTCTATTCATGTACATTTGCATTTTATTAAGATTCTGTTCATACTGTCCATATTCTCATTTCTGCATTCCTATTTTGCTTCTAGTCACTATTGTTAAATATATTTTGTACTTCTGTTATTATTTTGCATTACATTTCATTATTATTTTCTATTTCATTTTAATTACTGCATAGATGCCATGTCGTAAGAATTTAATTGTTCATAATGACGCAGGTTATTCATGCATTTGACAAATAAAAGGACTGACTTTGACCCCTCTCTGGTCATGCTCCTGGACGCCTACAACACATTCATTTTAGACTATTTTTATGAAGTATTCACAATGAATGAGCACTAGCTCATTCAGAACTCTGTGTCAGTGTGACCACCTGCAGTCAGGACTCAGAAAGTTAGCTAGCCATCTCCTACTCAAAATCTAAAATAGCAACCCTGTGTTTGCGAACACAAGGTCAAATTGCAGGCACACACATTTCATGGCAAATATGTCACCAATGTCAGAATATATTGTTTTAGCTCAATCTCTGCCCTTGCAGCAGATGGGCTATAGCAGCAGAAGAGTATGACAGGTTCCAATCCTGTCAACTGTAGTGGGCAGGTGATCTCGAACACTGGACAATTGAATATTGGAAAAACATCTGACGAATCTTAAATTTTGCTGGCCTGAACCAAAACCTGAGGAATGCACCTTTTTTTGGTTTGTTAAAACCATAACACAAAGAATTACGGTTGTTTTGGAGGCAACCAGATCCAATAATAGATGGATTTACCTTCTAAAGTGAACATTCAATATACTATATTATAAATTAGGATTGCAGATTCACAATTGGACACTTTAAAATCTCAATGGAGGAAATCTGCCCATGGGCTCATGCACGCTATACTGTCGTCTCAACATCTGTCACCATCTCTTACATTTTAACCCTGACATGAGCAAATATTTTTTTATTTAATTTTTGATGCCCTAAAACGATGACACTCTACAGTGAAAGATTGATGCGTTTGTCGATATAGGGTGCTGTTCACAGGCTGAGGATAGACATACAGTGGGGAGAACAAGTATTTAATAACCTGCAAAATCGTTAGTGTTTCCTACTTACAAAGCATGTAGAGGTCTGTCATTTTCATCATAGGTACACTAGAAAGAATCTAAAAAAAATCCAGAATATCACATTGTATGATTCTTAAATAATTAATTTGCATTTTATTGCATGACATAAGTATTTGATCACCTACCAACCAGTAAGAATTCCAGCTCTCACAGACCTGTTTCTTTAAGAAGCCCTCCTTGTAGCTCCCTCCAGAAAACAGACACGGACACAAGTCGTTCTTGTTTATGGGCATTTATTAGCCTTCAAACCTGCTGTGAGAATTAAATAAAACATAGAAATAACCTTAGTTACAGAAATAAGAATATTCTCACAGAGAATAGTACATTAACAATAAGCAACCACATTAGATTGACTGTTAATGAACTGTCATACAGTTATGCCTTTACGTTAATAATTACATATTAAAATGAACTATGCATACCTCATTTGCCGCGTTAACTCCAAGGGAGTGAAAAACAGGTAATAAAGGCAACTTCTCTCTCACGTGTCTCTTGTTAAACTTTTAAATATAATGACATTAGCGAATTACTTAATGAGCTGCAGTTGGCTTGGAATGTAGCATGCTCTGATACGGGTGTAACATCTATAAACGTCTGGACCAACCGAACGTCAGAACTATAGTCACACTACGTAAACTGGTCAGCTTGTGCAAATATTTTTAAGTAAAGAAATGCAGAAAAATATAAATATATTATAATATTTAAATTTGGTTTCTTATCAAATTAAAACTACTCTTTTATGGAACTTAAATCATGCAACTGTCTCTGCTGGCAGCTACACTCCCACCAAATCACTGGTGATTTTTTATTAACTTAATAAACATAAGATTTCAACTTAAATTATGAGACTTGGCTTAAGTTAGGTAGCTTTAAACAACAAGGGCTGCTTTAGTCAGCTTCAAGCAGGGTAACCGTCTTGTGAATAGGCCGTTCAAGGTAAGTTTACTTTGTGAGCCGCTTTCCTTGGCCATCCAGTGCTGATTCACTAATCAGCAATTGCAGATTTCTCACATGTCCATCTCCACCAGGATACACTTCAGTGACCTTGGCTAGTTCGCACTCATTACGTGGTGCACTGTCATCTTGCACGATCACAATATCGTTGACCTGCGCATTTCGGCGGGATTTGTGCCATTTTTGTCTCTCTTGCAGGTTTAACTCTTTTGTACTCTTTTTTCCATCTAGACCAAAACTCATTGGCTAAGTGCTGAACTTTGCGCCATCTTCTGCGAAGATAAAGGTCCTCTTTCACAAAGTCTCCAGGTGGTGGCAAGACTATGGAAGACTTCATTGTCAAGATGTGATTGGGGGTAAGAGGTTGTTGCCCAGCTGGATCACTCAGCAAATGTGCTGTTAAAGGTTGGCTGTTTATTATTGCCATTACTTCATAAAGGTAAGTTCTCAATGATGAACTGTCAAGTCTTTGGGATGCCTGATCTAGAATGGATGCAAACACAGTTCTTATTGTCCTGATCTGCCTTTCCCAGGCTCCACCCATGTGGCTAGCAGAGGGTGGGTTCATGACAAACTCGCAACCCAATTGCTTTAGGCATTCTTGATACATCCCTTTAACTGCATCCAGGAACTCACGTCTTGCGCCAACAAAGTTGGTGCCCTGGTCAGAACGAAGTTGTCGAACGTTACCACGCAAAGCAATGAGAGCGCGGAGAGCTTTGAAAAAGGCATTGGTTGTCATATCATCAAGCAGTTCTATTTATTATTATTTATTTTTTATTTAACCTTTATTTAACCAGGTGGGCACGATGAGAACATTTTCTCATTTGAGACGGCGACCTGGCCAAAATAAAAGAGTTGAGGTACAGACAACAAGAAGTTACACATAAAATTACAAGACAAGGAGTGCACAATAAATAGTAAAAACAGAGAATAAAACAGTGAATGTACAATAAATAATACAGTGAGCAGGTCAAACAATAAGGCATTTCTACAAGTAGTGCAACAGATGTCGATACAAGGAGGTAGATGGTTGGTGAATACAGTTGCTTGGCGCTGTACAATACAGACAGTTATAAGAAGAAAAAAAAATGCAGAGTAGGGGCTGAGGTAGATGGGTACAATTGTTGAGGTACTAAGTGTCTGTGCGTAAATAACACTATGGTAAGTGGCATAATGACCGGGACTGTGGGAGATGGAGTGTGCAAAATATACAGAGACAGCAATGCTGGTCAGATTGTGCAAAGTGCATGCTGACAGAAGGGTTGGGTGGGATTAACATGTGCAGTGGTCTGACAGTAGATTGGTTAGTAGTGGTTTGAAGGTTATTAGTGGGACAATAGAATCAAGCTTCAGGGATTTTTGTAGAAAATTCCAATCATTAGCAGCAGAGAACTGGAAGGAGAAGCGGCCAAAGGAGGTGCGGGCTTTAGTGGCAACCAGAGTTATAAACCTGTTTGAACGCAGATTGAGAGAGGGTGTTGCTCTGGAGATTAATGATCTCAGGTTTTGCCAAGGAGACTCTTGTAGATTAGATGATACCAGTGTGTTTGACGCCGGGTGTGTAGTGAAGGCCAGCCAATTAGTGTATAGAGACTGCAGTGGTGGGTGTTATATGGAGCATTTGTGATAAAACGGATGGCGCTGTTCTACACAACATCTAATTTTCGAAGTAAAGAGTTTGATGCAGATCTGTAAATGACATCACCAAAGTCTAGTATCGGAAGGATGGTCATTTTAACATTTTCATTTTAAGGGCAAGTTTGGCTGGAAAGGTGAATGAGGCTTTATTACGAAACAGGAAGCCAATTCTGGACTTAATTTTTGATTGGAGCTTGTTGATGTGGGTCTGGAAAGAGAGTGAAGAGTCTAACCAGATACCTAGGTATTTGTAGTAGTCTACATATTCCAGCACAGACCTGTCAAGTGTGGTGATATTTGGTGAGCAGGCGGATGCAATATGTGATCGTTTGAAGTGCATACATTTAGTTTTACTAGGATTTAAAAGTAGTTGGAGACAACGGAAGCAACGTTGTGTGTTATTAAAGCTTACTTGAAGGTTTTTTAACACAGAGTCCAACGTCGGGCCAGATGTATAAAGAATGGTGTCATCTGCATACAGGTGAATCATAGAGTCACCTACAGCAAGAGCAACATCGTTGATGTATACAGAAAATAGACTCGGCCCGAGAATTGACCCCTGAGGCACCCCCATAGAGACAGCCAGAGGTCTGGAGAGTAGGCCCTCTGACTTGACAGTTTTAGGAAGGAGGGGTCCAGATTGTCTAGTCCGGCTGATTTGAAGGGGTCAATATTTTGCAGCTCCCTGAGAACATCAGCTGTCTGGACATGGGTAAAGGAGAAACGTGGGCGTCTTTGGGTGGAGGCTGCAGATGGTGGAGAGCTATTAGGGTGGGATTAGCGAGATGTAAAGCACGACCTGCCATGGCAAAATGCTTATTGAAGTTCTCAACTATGGAGGACTTATCGGTGGTGACAGTGTTATCTAGCCTTAGAGCTTTGGGCAGCTGTGCGGAAGTGTTCTTATTCTCCATAGACTTTACTGTATCCCAGAACTTTTTTGAATTAGTGCCACAGGTAGAAAATTTCTGTTTAAAAAAGCTAGCCTTAGCATTCCTAACCGCCTGTGTGTACCGGTTCCTGGTTAACTTGAAAAGTTGCCGGTCGTGGGGGTGTTTCGACGCTAAAGCGGTATTCCAACACAGAATGTTTTTATGCTGGTTAAGGGCGGTGAGTTCTGGAGTGAACCACGGACTGTATCTACTCTTAGTTCTGAACTTTTTTTAAGGGGCATGTTTGTTTAGAACGACAAGAAAGGCATTCTTAAAGAATGACCAGGCATCCTCTACTGAAGGGATAAGGTCGATATCCCTCCAGGGTACCTGGGCTAAGTCAAATAGGAATGCCTGTTCGCAGAAATGTTTTAGGGAGCATTTGACAGTGATTAGGGGAGGCCTTTTAACTGCAGACCCATTACGGAGGCAGGCAATGAGATAGTGATCGCTGATGTCTTGGCTGAAGACACCGGAGGTATATTTAGAGGGCATATTAGTTAGGGCAATATCTATGAGTGTGCCGTTGTTTGTAGATTTTGGGTTGTACCTGGTGGGTTCATTGATGATTTGCGTGAGATTGAGGGGATCGAGTTTGGACAGTAAATTGTGTGAAACATTAAGCATATCCCAATTTAAGTCACCTAACAGTAAAATCTCTGAAGATAAATGGGGTGCAATCAATTCACAGAGGATATCTAGGGCACAACTGTGTGTAGGGGGGGTCTATAAAAGGTGGCTACCATGAGGGACATGCTTCTAGAAAAGTGAATTTTCAAAAGTAAGAGCTCAAACTGTTTCGGCAAGGACCTAGATAAGATAACAGAGCACTGAAATGTCTGTCTACGATAAAGTATGACTCCGCCTCCTTTAGTGGTCCTGTCTTGACGGTAAATATTATAATTAGGGATTGATACTTCTGAATTTTTGGTGGATTTCCTAATCCAGGATTCAGACATGGCTAGGATATCAGGGTTAGCTGAGTGTGCAAGGGCAGTGAATAAATCCAATTTGGGAAGTAGGCTTCTGATATTAATATACATGAACCTAAGATTTTTACTGTTGCAGAAGTCTACGTAAGAGAGGACCTGGGGGGTGGGGATGGCATTATTGGTTGGCGGACCAGGGTTTCTTTCAACATCCCCAGCTGAACAGAGTAAAAGCAGTATGAGAGCTCGGCAGAATGCCTTGAGAATGGGGTGTTTAGAGCATTGGGTGGGATAAATGAGTGGAGTTAATTTCTGGGCAGGGTTAAATAGTTTCATTGCCTGGTGGGCAGATAAGGATATAGTGAGGTGAATGTGTATGGGGGTGGCCCAAGGTGTTTAGTTAGAAAGAGTGCGGCAGCATCTCTATGGAAGCTGGGAACAGATAGATTAGTAAGGTCTCTGAATAAGAGGGGGGAGGGACAAAGGTATTTGGGGGGAACTGAGGGCGACTGGGTGATCTACAATACAATAGAACCATGAAGGCCAAGCCAAAGAGCAAAAAACGAGGCATATTGACAGAAAGTGCAAAGACGTTGAATGAGTGAGAGATTACAAGTAAAACAGTTATAAATAGAACCGGTCAGAAATTAAGATTCTAAAAGCGCTCCGCAAAAACTGTGCTTACGCTGTGCAAATGGTTAATCGAACAGGGTTACCGTCTGGGGAATGGGGCCTCTAGTAGAAGGTTAATAGTATACATGTGTATAGTAATTATGTAGAGTCCAGATATGTATATGACCAGATAGTAGTGAAGAGTAGGTCCGATGAACAGTTTGCTTATCTGAAAGGGTGTCCGTCTAACAAGATGTTGCTAGCAGGCCCGCTAGGTGTTTTGAGCAGGGCCGCTAATCCGGGCAGTAGGCTGCTAGCTGGAATATCATCAGCCACAACGTGGAAAAAGGCAGGCAGAGGGGCAGCGATGAAGGAATCCCCGTCGACCGGGTTGTTATTGCGGGTCTTGCAGTGCTCTGGGGACGTCGGCGTTGGATGAGCGGCCTAGCCAAGGTTCGTGTTGTTGTTGGAGCAAGAGTCCCCTGCTAGCCGGGAGGTAAGCTAACCCAGGATGCTATCTCAACAGTAGCGTACTGTATGCCGAATTGGATGCGGCGTTCAGGCCAATTTTCTGGTTGGTTGGCTATAAATAGCCCGTAATAGGCTATAAAGGTCAGATGAGTGAAGGCAGAAGGGTACAGTGATCCGGTGTATTGCTCAATTTGGTTGTGTGCGGTGATGCAAATGTAGCTATAATTGCTATGTAGCACAGCCACAGGCCCCCAGCTAGCCGGATAAAGCTAACTGAGCTGGGTAGCTGGCTGGATAGCTACAATAGTCCAGTGGATTGAGCCAGAGTTTGATGGATCATAACAGCTGAGGTTGCTGATGACTGTCGGGAATCCGAATGTAGGAAAAATAGAAACAAACCAGAGTGTGTGGAAGTTAAAAAGTTAAAAAACAAAGACAGTAGACAAAAAAAAACACTATGTACACGGATGCAATACAAAACACGTCTGACCTCTTACGCCATCTTGGATTCATGTGCACAGCACACGAACACAGACAAGTGACCAGCAGGCCATAACGCTTCTCTTCCTTTCTTCCATTTTTAATGTAGAATGGCCCGAAACAATCCATCCCACAATATGTAAAGGGGGGCGTTGTCTCCATACGTTCAAAAGGTAAGTCTGCCATTCTTCGTTCCTCTGTACACCTTCTGAACTTTCGACACTTGACACACTTGTAGATGTAGGACGACACTGCATGACTACATCCAAGTATCCAGATACCATTAGCCCTTAGCTCATTCATTAAAATGCCACACCCCTTGGTGTTGCACTCGCTGATGGTAGTGTGCGACCAGTAATTTTGTTATGTGAATGGTCTTTGGTAAGACTGCTAGGTGCCTGATGTGAGGGTGCAGAGCAGCATGCTCTAGTCATGCAGGTTGCCTTTGGTTATTTCCTTCTTGCATTGAAGACTGTGGATCTCCATAGAGAAGTTCTTTCTCTGGACGATGCTTATGATGTAAAGTTTTGCATCTTCTCGTTCTTCCAGACTGCTAGCTTTGTTTGTTCTTAAAACCAGCCCCTTAAACTCTTTGACACATCACTTAAGTCTAGCAATGGCTTTGACCAGCCCTGTCCAGCTGGAGAACTTGAGTAAGCGTTCAAGCAGTGAATCTTCTGTTGTCAATGTCTTATGCACAAAGACCTTACGAACTTCTGGGTCTTCAACTGTGATGTCTCCCACCTTACTATCTCCACTAAAAAGCTCTTCACACCAAAGAAAATCTGGACCGTTGAACCAGGTGGAAGCAATGAGCTCTTTTGCCTTAAGGCCCCTTGACGCATGGTCCGCTGGATTTTCTTTCGATGACACATATCTCCATTGACTTGGCTTGGTACTGTCTTTGATGCACTGAATGTGGTTTGCCACAAAAACATGGAATCTTTTTGCATCATTGTTGATGTACCCAAGAACAACCTTGGATTCAGTCCAGAAGAATTCCTGGGCCTCTGCTATATCCAACTCCTTTCTGAGTAGATCACTTCGGAGTACAGCAACAATAGCTGCTGAAAGCTCAAGTCTTGGAATGGTTGTGACTTTCGTAGGAGCGACTCTGGCTTTGCCCATCTCCTGTCATACCCTAGCATTCCATTCCTCTGTCCTCCCTGTTCCCCTCCCCCTTATCCAGGTGTTCCCCATGTACTGATTGTTTCCTGGTGTATTTAACCTGTCCTCTCTCCCTGTTCTGGTTGCTAGTTCGTCTTGTGTGTTTCCTGAGTCGTCCCAGCCGGATTGTTTATTTCCCAGTGTCTCCCAGTAGCTGTCACTAGAATACCCGTGTACCGAACCCTGCCTGCCACATTTACCGATTCTGCCTGCTGTCTGCCTGCGCCTCCTGACATTTATCATACCCGTGTACCAAACCCTGCCTGCCACGTTTACCGATTCTTCCTGCTGTCTGCCTGTGCCTCCTGACAAGTATCATTACTGTGTAACGAACCTTGCCTCACCTGAGTCTGCCTGCCATATATTGGGAGTAATAAACTATGTTTGCACTCCGTACCCGTCTTTGCAGTCTGCATTTGGGTCTAGGCATGAGTTGTGAAATCACAAAAGCACAGTGAGTTTGTCCTAATGCCCCGATCACTCTCAGGTAGCTGCACTCTCCATATCCTGTGATACTAGCATCCGAGAAGATATGGAGTTCTTATTTACGGTCTTCTGGAAAATTTGCTAGAAGATAACATCCGTCTATCTTGAGATTGCCTAGGTTCTATAGGTCCAAGAGCCAGGATTCCCATTGTGATTGAAGATCATCTGACAGTGGTTCATCCCATCCGACCTTGTCCTGGCACATTTGCTGAAGCATTTGCTTTCCGACTAGCACAAACGGTGCTACAAAGCCAAGAGGGTCATAGCTACTATTGATAACACTCCTCTTCTAGAGAACGGTTTTTCACTCACCACTATTCTGAATCTGAACTGACCTGAGGTAATGCACCAGTTAACCCCTAGGGCTCTTTCCATCTGGTACTCACCCAAGGCTAGGTCTTGAATTATTACTGTTTGAGCACACTCTTCTTTGGGGATTGAGGCTAGCACCTCCTGGCTGTTAGAAACCAATTTATGGATGCATAGCTTACCATCGCTACAGAGCTGTCTTGCTTCACTGACTAGCTGCTTTGCTTCTTCTTCTGTCAACACACTTGTCAGCCCATCATCCACATAAAAGTTTTGTTCAATAAAGTGGATGGATGCTTCACTGAAGAGACCTTGCCTTTGTGCAGCAATGTGTTTGAGGCCATAGTTTGCACAGCCGGGAGACGAGGCTGCACCAAACAAGTGCACTTTCATTTGAAAGATTGATGGTTCACAGTGGTAGTCCCCATTCTCCCACCAAAGAAACCTTAGATAGTCTTGGTCTTCTGCTCTTACATGAAATTGATGAAACATGCATTCTATGTCGCAGATTATTGCTACTGGACCCTTGCGGAAATGACAAAGAACACCTACTAACGTATTGGTCATGTCTGGCCCAGTAAGCAGATGATTGTTCAATGACACGCCTTTAAACTTTGATGAGCAGTCGAACATGACGCATATCTTGCCTGTTTTTTGTGGGTGATACACCCCATGATGAGGGATGTACCAAGCAGGGCTCTTGTTGATTTCCTTTGCAGGAACTTTCTCAGCATCTCCATGTGTCATTGTTTAGTTCATGAAGATTAAGTAGTCCTTGTGGTAATGTTTGTCTTGCTCAAATCTCTTACTCGGACACTTAAGGCGATGAACAGCACATTTCCTGTTGTCTGGCAGACTCGGCCTGTTTTCCTTAAATGGCAAAGGCATTTCACAGTTACCATCAGGTTTGATCTTGATTCCTTCCTCCATTATTGAAATGAAGCAAAGATCTTCTTGTGAGAAGGTAGCATCCTGCACGCTTCTTTCATTGAAGTCTGCCTCCAATATCTTCAGAGCATTAAGCGGAGTGAGTAACTCCTTGACTTCTGTTGGACATATGTATCGGACTTCACTTGTCAGATTAGCAGGTGACTGAAGAATTGGCATTACCTGTCTGACAATAGTTCTGTGGCTGGTTCCAATTGCATGTCTGTAGTCGACACAGGAACTACCAGAGCCAACAATACTCCAGCTAAGGTCTATTTCTTTAGAAAAAGGCTCCTCATCTCTGCCTGACACAACTTCTCTGGGTAACAGGGCTTGAGAACAATTGTAACCAATTGTCACAGTCAATTATAGGAGCAATCTCTTCTGTAAGATGCTCTAAATGAGGCCATGCTCTGGCTGTCTTGGGTGTAGGAATGTGACTTACATTGGCAGGAATGAAGTCTCTCGAATAGTTTACTGGAAGAATGATTTTCTTCGCTGAATAAAACCCTTTGATCTGCAACTTCTGGCTTGGAAGAACTGTACTCCTTGATGACAATGTTGAGAGTTTTAGTTGCACTGGCTCCTTCTGTGTCTGCCTTTTCTTTCTGGATAAATGTGGTGTCCCTTTGGTTATCCAGTAAAGCATATATGAGAACTTCATGCTCTGGGTTACTCGTTGTTGACAACCACACTGGAATAACGGTGGACGTGTATGTTCCATTCACGTTTTGCACCACACAGTTAGAGGTGGCTTCCTTAGAAACTTCATTCGACTGCTTAGGATCAGTCTTTTCCTTTGACCTCTCCTTCTCTTTGGCTTGTTTCCAACTCTCCTTCCTCTTGTCATCTCTGTGATCTTTCTTTCTATCGTCGTTGACATGGTCTTCATGCAAACAGGTTGGATGCTTCTTTTTACATGTCACAGACACTCCTCTTTTCACAGTTCTTAGAACGGTGTCCTGTCTTCAAGCATCCAAAACACAGCCCTTTTTATTGTTTGCACAAACTTGACCTTTTCTGAGACTGACTTTTCCTTGAACTTACGACATGTTTGTATGCCATGGTGCAACCTCTCACAAAAGACACATGTTTTAGGGTCTGGGTTTTCTTCTTAGCTGACTGACAGCACCTTTGCACCTACATTCCGAGGCTTTGGTGTCTTGACCTTTTCACCATCATCGGACTTCAAAGCATGAAGAGATGTCACAGGGTTGCAAGCTATCGTGGCTTCTCTTGCAACAAACTGAACAAAAGCTTGGAAATTCATGTGTTGATTCTTCTACCGCCAGGACCTTTCTGTTCCATCTGACTATTAACCAATCAGGAAGCTTGTTGAGCATTCTTTGGTTTTCACCAGTCATTTAGAACTGTGAGACTCTTGATCTGTGACAACTTCACAGCTTTGTAGAAAATCTGAGAATTCTCTTAGTTCGATGCTATCCTTGGGTCCTATTTTTGGCCATGATGTTATCTTATCCTTGAAAGCCTTGGCAATCACAAAGGGGCTTCCATACCTTTCTTCCATGATGTCCAATGCTGAATAGTAGGCTGCATCCGTGCCAAACAGGAAGTAACCTTCAATAGCTTTCTTTGCAGGTCCTCCAACATATTTGCAAAGGTAGTGGACATTCACCTTCACTGGAATATTCTTCCTACCAATCAACGTCTCGAAGGATGTTTTCCAGTCTTTGTACCTTAGTGGGTCTCCATTGAAAACAGAAGGCTCTGGTATTGGGTGATGGCTTGCGTTGATTGACTTTGTTATTATTTTAGCAAGTGCTGTAGTGCTATTTCTTGACGAGCAATGGCAGCAGGTTGCACACTTTCAACAGTCTGTGTCACCATAGCAGGTTGTACATTTGTGGTGTTTTGTGGTGTTGCCACATGATTCACAAAAAGACTTCTTTGAGTGGTTTCAGCGTCGGTTTTCTTATCCTTAGTGCTATGGAGCAACTCTGATATCTCTTTGTCCGAACCGACTTTTTGTTCGTAGACCTGCAGACGTGCTTTTGCAGCATTCATTTTCTTATCTGCCTGCGCTTCTCTTCTAATGTATTTTTTCTTGCAGCATTTTCTTCTTCTTGCAGCACAAGTTTCTTTCTGTTCCCAAGCTCTTGTTCCTTAAGTTCCATGTCCTCTTAAGACCTTTAAGGTGGCTTGAGGTGCAGTTAGCTCTGCTGCAGCTTCTAGTTTCTTTATAGAGGTCAGGCTTGATTGCTTTGATCTGATGCTTATAGACTTTGAACTTCGTGAACCTACACTAGACCAAGTGGTAGGTTGCACATGTAAGCACTGAGCCAGTCTCAGTCCAGTATGTTTGTTCTTTGTGGGTATCTGGTACCCTCTCTCTTATTTTAAGAGAATCCCCTACATGTTCCAATAGCTTTTCCTGAGACAGCATCACACGTGTCTACTTGGTGGCGCGTCTTGCCATCCGGGGTAGTGTGTTGGTGTAAATCTTGATAAGCTTGTTTTACACTTGTTGAAGCGTTACTGATCTTGGTTATGTAGGTTTGCAGGATTTCACTGGAGAATGTTCCATCTATTGCTTTCCTTGTCTCTTTAGCAAGAACTTTCCATTTGTCATAATAGGTTGTAAAGCGATGTTGAAGCTTTTTAGTTTGTCTGTCATACAATCTTTGACCTGTTTCAGTAAGCTCACGTGTTCTTTGGCTTCTACTTAGACGTTCCTCGACAGCAGCTTGGGTTTCTACAACTACCTTAGTCTCCTTTGATGGGTTTGCATCTATATCAAGGTCTTTAAACTGCTGCAGTAAACCTGTGTCTCCATTGTTAGCATCTGAGCCCTTTTCATTTGTCTCATACTCGTGTTCAAACATTTTTTATATTTTTGAATTTGCCCTTTAACACCCTTTTGTTTAGTACGTCAAACTTAAAAATTAGTTAAATGCAGTATGTCATAAACCTAGCTTAATTTTACCAGTCAGCTTTCTTACATTACAATAATGTACCTTAGTTATACCCTTAAATTTAACAAACTATGCCTTGACAGTGTACTCTGCTAGAAACAATTTTCACAATGCAAATTTACTTATTTTCACTTAAAACAGAATAAACACTTCTCATTAACACAAAAAAAAATTATAATAATACTACCAAAAAATTTGGAATATTATGATGGTCCCCTTAAATGATTATTTACACTTCAAATAGCTTAGTTTTAACTAACTTGGTGAACTGAGCAATCGCTACAACATTTAAAAAATGCACATAACAAATGAACATTTAACCTTTAGCACTTATAGATCCCCTTTAAGCAGTTGAATGCTATTCCACTTCTTAATATTTAACTTGTTTTCAATATCAGTTTTCTTGTAGTTTTAAACATGCAATGCTCCCGGGTTCTGCTTGCTTCTTAATATGTTAACATTGTATGCACAGTCTTATATTTGATGCTCGAATTCAATGTAAACATGCTTGCAGCTCTGTCAAAGGATGGCAGGGGCGTATCCTCATCTCCACTTCTCCACCTCGTGTCGAGCAGGCTGAGTTCTCACTGTAGCTCCCTTTAGTTAACAGACATGGACACAAGGCGTTCTTGTTTACGGGCATTTATTAGCCTTCAGCCGTGAGAACTAAATAAAACATAGAAATCTCCTTAGTTACAGAAATAAGAATAATAAGCAACCACGTTGAATTGACTGTTAATGAACCATCATACAGTTATGCCTTTATGTTGATAATTACATAATAAAATGAACTATACATACCTCATTGACCGCGTTAACTCCAAGGGAGTGAAAAACAGGTAATAAGGGCAAATTCTCTCTCGCGTGTCTCTTATAAAATTTTGAAATGTAATGATATTAGCAAATTACTTAATGAGCCGAATTTGGCTCGGAATGTAGCATGCTCTGATACGGGTGTAACATCTATAAACGTCCGGACCAACCGAACTTCAGAACTATAGTCACACTACGTAAACTGGTCAGCTTGTGCAAATATTTTAAAGTAAAGAAATGCAGAAAAATAAATATATTATAATATTTAAATTGGGTTACTTATCAAATTAAAACTACTCTTTTATGGAACTTAAATTATGCAACTGTCTCTGCTGGCAGCTACACTCCTGTTCTCCACTCATTACCTGTATCAACTGCACCTGTCTGAACTCAATATCTGTATAAAAGACACCTGTCCACACACTCCAACCTCTCCACAATGGCCAAGACCAGAGAGCTGTGTAGGACATCAGGGATAAACAATTGTAGACCTGCAAAAGGCTGGAATGGGCTACAGGACAATAGGCAAGCAGCTTGGTGAGAAGGCAACAACTGTTGGCTCAATTATTAGAAAATGGAAGAAGATCAAGGTGACAGTCATCTCCCTCGGTCTGGGGCTCCATGCCAGACCTCACCTTGTGTGGGGACCACAGTCTCAATGAAAACCATTAGTAACACACTACACCATCATGGATTTAAATCCTTCAACATACGCAACATCCCCCTGCTCAAGCCAGAGCATGTCCAGGCCCGTCTGAAGTTTGCCAATGACCATCTGGATGATCCAGAGGAGGAATGGGAGAAGGTCATGTGGTCTGATGAGACAAAAGTAGAGCTTTACGGTCTAAACTCCACTCGCCATGTTTCGAGGAAGAAGAAGGATGAGTACAAACCCAGAACACCATCCCAAACGTGAAGCATGGAGGTGGAAACATCCTTCTTTGGGGATGCTTTTCTTCAAAGGGGACAGGACGACTGCACCGTATTAAGGGGAGGATGGGGCCATGTATCGCAAGATCTTGGCCAACAACCTCCATTCCTTAGTAAGAGCATTGAAGATGGGTCGTGGCTTGGTCTTCCAGCATGACAACGACCCGAAACACACAGCCAGGGCAACTAAGGAGTGGCTCCGTAAGAAGCATCAAGGTCCTGGAGTCTCTAGACATGAACCCAATAGAAAATCTTTGGAGGGAGCTGAAAGTCCGTATTGCCCAGTTACAGCCCCGAAACCTGAAGGATCTGCAGAAGGTCTGTATGGAGGAGTGGGCCAAAATCTCTGCTGCAGTGTGTGTAAACCTGTTCAAGAACTACAGGAAACATATGATCTCTGGAATTGCAAACAATAGGTTTCTGTACCAAATATTGAGTTTGGCTTTTCTGATATGAAATACTTATGTTATGCAATAAAATGCAAATGTATTATTTAAAACACATACAATGTGATTTTCTGAATTTTTGTTTTGGAATTTGTCTCTCACAGTTGAAGTGTACCTATGATAAAAATGACAGACCTCTACATGCTTTGTAAGTAGAAAAAACCTGCAAAATCGGCAGTGTATCAAATACTGGTTCTCCCCACTGTATTTAGCCTCAGAAGACTTCTAGTGTTTTAGAAGTGATAATCTAGTAAGTGTGAGTCCTACATATCACAAATAAGCTGTGAAATAGGAAGTCATATGTTTGCCAGATGTGAAAAGATTGATAGAAAAATATTATCACTATTCTAGCTAACTGCAACATCAGTGTTAACAAAATCAACTAATTCTGTAGACAAGCATGAAAAAAGGCTGTGAATTACAATGATTCTAAAAATATATATATAATCTGTTAGAATACATATATTCCCTGCAATATTTGATCAAATCCTCTTTGCTGTCAAGTATTTGTTACATCTCCAGCCATGTATCACACTTTGGATGAGGAACAGGCAGGAAGCACCAGTAGATCAAATGAGATTTATTTATGAACTTAAACAATCCCGCAGGAGAGCCCATATAAATGAACAACAAACTGAAATCGCTTATACTAGAGTGAAATACAAAATAAACAAAACGGAACCGATAACTATAATGTCAAGGTAAGGCAAACTCAGAATATGGTGGGTTAGAATAATAGGAGACTTAGCATGGATGAATATGGTACTTACGAAGGAAATACCATGACAGGGGAAATTCCACAATGACCAGCAGCTAAACAAAGGTAGACCAGAACAAAATAGTGGTTTGATAACTAAAACAGTGCACCTGGGTACATAATTAACAAAAGGGATTGGATAACTAAAACATGCGACACAAAAAGCGGGAAAAATGAAAACAGGAAAAACCAAGTATGGCCATAACACTTAAAGGGAGAAACTAAAGACCCCCACTTTCAAATGTGTTTGTTAATGATTTGTTAACCGCACGCTGTCATTTTCACGGAGGAGCAGGACCGAGCAAAACACAAAGAGCCTGCCTATAAGTCGATCCGCGCGTCCACGAACATTGCGTGCACACTCTAAAAGTAGCTCGTTCACCCAAAATTTCTAATGAGCAGGTATCGCTGTTGCCGCACAGTCAGCGATGAAACGGCAGAAACAACAACAGATGACTTTCATGTCATCGTGGCTGAAAAGAATAAAAATGAGAAGTGAGTTGGTTGATTCAGTAAATTAGCTCAGGTCAGGATAATCATATTTTCTGTCTATACAACTTTCTGTAGTGTGTACCATGAAAACGAGTCCACTTTAAACCGGTGCATTTTCTGTCAGCAATGGTTGACATCCGGACTCTGGCTGCTAGTTTAATGTTAAGACTCAATGATCATAACTATTTTTCTTTTTAATAATAGGCTAGATGAGGTGGAGCTGCTTTAGAACAGGGAGGGTGAGACAGGGAGAAGCAGTAGCACAAAGTTACAGGTAGGTTATGTACTCAGGTCAGGATAATCATATTTTCTATGGTGTCAGATCAACGCCAAATGCCGCGCGCGCGTAGTACGTCTCGCGCAAGCAACATCTATTATGTTTCAGAGAGCGAAGGACTAGAGTTGCAAGAGCAGAACTGTAGTCGCGATGAGAATCCTTGTGTCGCGCGGGTATCCGCTATGTTGCGCATTCACAGCAACAGTTTGGTGTGGAAATTGCAATTAAGACGTTGCATGGATAACTTTGAGCAAGCAAAAAAGTTGCAAGCAGTAAATTACTGCGAAAAGATACATTTTTCACACACCAAAAGTATTCATCAAAAGCAAGACTCTACATTTCTGTGATCCCACACTGACCATTATCTGGCACAAAATACGTTTTTTATACAGCTACCTGTTTGTCGCCTGGAATAGTTTATCCTACACGGAAAACTCATGAAAAATTGTACGTATAGGATTCCTCAACATATGTACATATGTGACCTAAATATGTTCATGAAATATATAACTTGCGCTTCTCACAATATCATAATACATTGCATATTGTATATTTAAACATGTAATATTATATGTTAAGATTATGAAATATATGAATATGCTGTAGCCTATTTTATGCATTTCTCATAAACACATCATGGAATAAACCTTCAAGACATTATTTTCAT